>JAEANM010000423.1:0-36596 GCA_017656035.1 Myanophis thanlyinensis | reverse complement strand
CTCGCCCAGCGGCTTCATATAAATGTTGAACAGGAGAGGCGAGAGCACCGACCCCTGAGGAACCCCACATATTAGGGGCTTCGGGGTCGATCTCTGCTCACCTGTCAACATAAATTGCGAGTTGTGTTACTTAATTTTTACTGCAGGTATTTTAATATGTAAGAACATCCCAAATTGGATCAAGAAAGGATCATTTATCTTACAGTGCCCTACCAGATGCTTTTAAATAAAATTGTTCTTCTCTAACTATTGTTCAATTGCTAATTGTCTGATCTTTTGTGATCTGTGGACCTATGAAATTCAGCCAGGACGCACCGTAGCGGTATTTGTACCAGTAGCGGCGACGAAGCTTGGCCCTGTCCACCCACTCCTGAAGATGTTTGGGCCTTCCAACTGACCCTTGTTCTTTTCTTGCTTATATTCACTTCAATGTTTTAGTTTTTTACTCACCTGGGTGAGTAAATCATCTGGGAAGCCTCTGGAATGGAAAATCTATAGCTTAAAGTGCTGCTTAGCAGCATGGTTGGTAATGAAGCTGGTTCAATTGCACCACTGTCATGAACCATAGCCAACCTGGCCCCCATGTCCTTCACTGTCTCCCGGTGTTTTCCCAAAGTCCAAGTTCATTGCATCCCTGACACTCTCCCACCATTGCTCCCTGCAATTGGAATTGGAAGGCCTACTGCCCCATCCTTGAGCTAAGACAGAGTCTGTCATACTACTAGTGTTAAATAGACTTGTTCTCCGTGCATTCATCAATCCCCTTTTAAAGCCATCCAAGACAATGGCTTTCGTTAGTGGCATTAACCTGCATTAATGAATTCCACAGGCTATCAATTGGTTTCAACTGATCATCAACTAATCCTATAGGTTATCAATCCCAGGGCACCTACTAATGTCATGTTGGTATCAGAATTAACTGTAACAGGATATACTAATAGTCTTTAGCTGATCTAATTCACATACTCAGGAACACATTCAGCTGTGCAAATATATGCAATGCAGCAAGGTTTGAAAAGGGGGTTCAGCACTGGTTTTGGATTTGAAAATAAATCCCAGTGTTCTTTATCACAACGGCATTATACATGTACTATGGTAACATCTGGATTTTTTTTCCTATCTGGGAGGACCAGATGTGCATTTCTTCCCATATCATATTTTAATTGGCCATTAACCTCTTAATGTGAAACTAGTCATATCCTCAGCAGAGATACTAAATGAATAAATACTTCTAAAGTAGCTTTGCATTTTGTTTTGTTATTGACCTGGAAGTATAAATGTTTTACTGTGCTGTCTATGTGCATGGGCACATGGAAATTAGTTGCAGTTCATTACATTTTAAAATGCATTAGGTATAGGCTATTGAAAGAACTAATTTGGAAGTGAGTTGGCAGCATTTCATCTTAACTAAGATATTCAGACCATCAACTTGATTTCACCATAACCGAAGGAAATGTGTACATTTTTAATGATCTATTTATTAGATGTTTTTCTTCTGGGAGAGGAGGGGAGTGTACATAGTACTCCCCATTCCTATTTTTTATTCACAAAGTCAATCCTGTGAAGCTAAAAGACAGCTCACTGGCCCAGAGTCACCAATAAATGGCTTAGAATGGAATTTCAATGGAGTTTCCCCACATCCAAATTATTTTCTACACTAATACATGAATAATTTAAAGTGTTGTGTGTGTGTAACTACAAACAGGAAGGGTACTATAAATTTCTAAATATGAGCAAAGGTTGATATGGAAGAATGTCAGTAACCATTTCATGTAGTGTGTATAGCATAGATACAAGAAGAAGACCACTTAATTAAGTTCAAGACCTGATCCCAAGCTCCAGAAAGTGCTCAATTTGATGTACTTAGGAAATCCAATCTAGCTCTATGATAGAAATTCAGAAGGTGGTGTAACTTTCTAAATTCTTGCTTTAGAGCCAAATGTAATTAAGTTTGCAATGACTAAAGCAGTATGGAACGCTCATGCTAAATTTCATGCAAAAACTAGAAAATGAAAGAGCTCATGTAGATGTGGTGGAGTTGATTGTTCTTGACTAAGGGCAAATATTACACACATTGGTGTTTTCCATTAATTCACACCCACAAATCATAATCAGATACTATAACAGCTTAGGATAAGCGATTGGACAAGGAAGAGGTTTGTCCAGTACATATTATTAAGTACATTTCTCCACTCCAAAGATCTTTCTACTATTTCACTCTGTATGAATCAGTTGTGGTTTGAGATGGCACCTGTTGATGATTGGATATTTTGGTTCTTAACTTTTCTATTATATATATGAAACAGCTGAGTCAAATGCTGAATGATGTGTTCAGCTGAATCAAATGCATACCCTAGTCCACATCCTACAGTATGCTTAAAATGTTAAACTGATGTGATACATATGCCATTTGGCCATTAATTCATGCCACTATAGTTTCTTTTCTTTCTTTTGCTATATAATTTGTCTTGGTTTTGACTTCTTTATGAAGATTTGAAGGATGGAGATTCCCTGAAGAAATGTGTATATGTATATGCAGTCTAAGCATTCACTGTATACAAGCAGCGTAAACCTTCAATATTTTGAAGTTAAATGTTCTTTAGGTTTTACTTGATACTTATCGGATAATTAGGTGCCTGATCAAATCAGCAGTTACTGTGGTTACAGCAGATGTCTGTAGCAACTTGCTGCTCAATCTGAGTTTCACAAGTAGAGCATTAATCGCAAAGAAAAATATATACCTCTTGCTAAGAGAATTGTATCAGCATATAATACATAAATATAGCATGTAAAACACACATATGATTGTGTCTTCAATATTCTGTCCATATTCTCTGTATATTCTAATCAATGCAATGGGGCCTGAAGTAGTTTTAAATCAGATATAACTTTTTACTGGTTTCATTGTGCTTGGAAATGCATAATTAGGACTTGATTATTTTAAAACTGTTAGACGGAATGAGGGAATCAGATAGAAAAAGACAATTAATTCTTGTCCAAAACTGCTCAATTGGTTTCTTAAACTGGCCTAATTTGTCTGATCGCACAATATTCAGTCATTAACTTCTGTGAATGGTGTCTGTCTAAGTTGGAGATATTGTTATACAACATCTACATATTTCAGGAAATTTGCAGGGTGAAACATCCTTGCCAAAGGTCAGCTACAAGTCACAAGTTACAAACTCTTCCCCTGACAACCTTTCTTGAAAATGCAGATTGTCATCCCTTTAACCTGAGGATGGCAAGAAACCTGCTCAAGCAACCAAGCAATAATAACCTGGGTGATTTTGCCCATCTCCAATATCTGAATCTACCTGCATTTTGGTCATGCTCCTAACAGCTTTATGGGCCATCTCAAGCTGTGTAAACAGTAATGCAATAAGAGCAAATCGCAATGCACTTATCACAGCTGATGACGAATGGCCTACGAGCCAAGCAATATGCTCTCCTAAACAACATAATACTTCTTGCCAACAGCAATATTAATCACCTTGGGAACCGACAGGATCTGATGGAGCAGACTGTTATTAATATTATCTCCCCTGGAAGCATTTGCAATGGTAATAGTGATTTTAATAATGCTGAGATAAAATAAGCTGGGCTGGGCTCTTTCATTGTAAAGGGAGGATTATGAGAGATGTAATATATAAATACTATGACTAATTCATGCAAGAGATGTCTTCAAGCACTGTGGAGTGGCAGGAGAGAGATATTTTATTTTGAAGATCATTGTTGTTGTCATCAATTGTCAAATCTGGTTAAATGTATAATTCGGTTATAATTGTCACAATGCCATCCAAGAACTGGATGTATTTGAGTGAATTATATATACAAATCTCACCTTAGGCAGTTTACTATTATTTTATTATTCTATTTTTCTGGTCCCTGTGAATCTACTGAATGCAAATCATATCAAAAGAAGATGAATATTAACAATGTCTTGAAAGCTACTTGCTCTCCCTGGAAACTTAATAAAGAAGGCTAAGAAGGTTAACCCGGAGCATGAAAAAAATGGTCACTGTAACATCAATGTGATTATTATTATGATGATCATTACTTTATATATTTAGTGTATATTTAGTGTATAAATATAGTATATATTTATATATTTAGTGACATAGATCTTAATATTGGGGGTGAGGATTTAAGAATATGTGCTGATGCAAAAATATATTAACCTAGATATCTTAAATGAGAATTATCACAGTGGAAGAAATAAGAATGATTTTTTTCTAGACATTTCCAAAGATCTTGAGACATGGAGAGCATTAGTATAATTTTCACTTACAATGTAAACTTTTTGGAGCTTTCCATTCAGAATTATAAATTATATAACAATAAGATGTTCCCCAAGTAGCTCAATCAATAGATCACAATGATCCAATAATTTGGTCTGGCCAAATTAGAAAGCTTTCTGGCTGATGAACTTTCTGGCTTTGAATAAATAACTTGATCAATTATCCAAATGATGAAAAGGTGGTAGTATTATGCATTTTTATATCTGGCTATAAATAACTAGCTAATTCTTCTATGATTTATAAAAATTCAGTTTTGAAAATAGCCTTAAAATGCATTGCTTGTATCAAGATTTATACAAACAGACCCAGATATAAACTCACACAAATACTTCCAGATTATAGGTTTTTATCAGGAAGCTCATTTAAAAATCTGATTTAAACACCTTCTTTTAAATATGTGATTGGGCCATGAATGGATTTATGGACTTGATCAGTGATTTAGGTCTACATTTTAATTGTTTTGCTATATGGATTGATCATCATTGACAATCTAATGGACAGTTTGGAAAGTTCAAATCCATTTATGACTTTATGAGTTTAGATATAATGTTTGCATTGCAAAATTGCTTCAGTAGCTAGTGAGCTTTGCAATCTCCTGGGGAAAAAGAAAAAATTCCACTCCTTCATGGCTGAAATACAAGCAACTTTCTAAAATTTTTATTTCCGCATAACTTTTGCTAAAATTGGTCCTGATGTTTACTGGCCAACTCTTTCTAGAATGGCATGCATAATCATGATTGATCAGTGGATGGGTAAGATTATCCCATCTAAAATGGGAAAAACAAGAGATAAATGTGGGTCTTCAGAATAGAAATGGGTGATGTGGCTATTAATAGCTCAGGGATCAGGGATCCCCACTGCAAACTAAGAAGTGTTTGGTAAATTAAATGTACTGCCACATTCACTTGCTGTAGCCATCTCCCTTCATCTTCTGTTTGCTTTATCTAGCATGGAAATGCTCCACATACAGGCCGACCCCAATAATATGGTGAGCACACATTGACCACTACGGCCACCTAACCCTGAACAGAATCCACATTTCATTAGCAAATATAGATCTAAGCTGCGTCAGATTCAAATTTGCGTTGAACCACATGGCCATATGAATTCTAATGTTATATATTTATATTCATAATGAAGTGTTCCTCAATTGAAAAATTTTAACTTCAAATTGAAAAAAATAATTCGTTCTAACTCAGAGTTATAAGGACATTTCCACATGAATTTAGGATTGTTGTAGTTTTTCACCATAGGCCACATGCAGCAAATAAAAAAAATTAAGTCCTCTTGATTACAGAGACATCTTGGTCTAACCCAAGGGGCTCCCAAACCCCAGTCTGTGAATTGGCCCTGATCTGGAGCATGCCAGAAACTGGGCCAAACAAACAAGTGTTGTCCCATGCAGGCAACACACAGAACCACGACCTCTCTGGTCACAGAAAACCTCTCTCCAGGGAAAGGGTCCCTGGTGCCCAAAAGGTTGGGAGCCACTAGTCTTATCCACACAATCCTGTGACAGACAAAACCATGAATGCCTAAAAGTATTTTTTAGTCTTGCGCAAATCAGCCTTAGTGCCATTCAAAATGGAGATTTGATCGAGATTATGGTCTGTCTTTCTTTCTTTCTTTCTTTCTTTCCTCTACCTTATTAATATTGAGTGGGGATGACAGGGAACCCACAGGGTTTACGTATGCTTTAGAGCTTGTAGTGCCTATCAATTCATCAGCTAATTAGTCACAGTTAATTTACCAGCACTTAGAAACAAAAATGGGATCTGTACATACTGGAAATAAGTCAGAAATTGATACCTTGGTAGTTACTGTGCTAACCTTATTGTAAATGTGCAACGGCCTGCATTTCTTCAACTATAAAAGTGCTTTTACATGAAAAAAGCAGCATATTTCCATATGGCTTCTTACCAAAATATAATAACAGTAAATATCCAGGCTTTTATGGCATCCAGATCAAAAGCTGACATTACCACTTTTTACATACTGCATTGCTGAGAAGGTTTTTAACATTATAGGTTTATCGCTTCCCTAGAGTTTTTTTCAGAATTTTAAAATTCATAAGCAAAAAAAGGCAATTGAATTTCAGGCAAATTGTATCAGTTTTTCATTGTTTCAAATGCAAGGGATTACCCTGCTTTCTTCTACAGAACCTTTAAGTTCCATAGTCAGTTTGCACAAAGTGCTGAGTAGATTTTACAGTATTCTGCTTCCTTACTGATCCACATAACAGAATAACAAAGTTGGAGGTAACTTGGAGGTCTTTCAGACAAATGGTTGTCCAATCTGTTCTTAAAAACCTCCAGTGTTGGAGCACCCACAATCTTTGGAGGCAAGCGCTCCATGGCTTGGGACCCGGGTACTTATGGGACCGCCTGTTGCCATCATCAGCCTCCAGCCGACCTGTGCGTTCCCATGCGGGCCTCCTCGGGGTTCCACTGTCTGGACGATGTCGTCTGACAGCCCCGAGGGTGAGAGCCTTCTCTGTGGGTGCACCCACCCTCTGGAATGAATTGCCCCTGGAGATCCGGACCATCACGGACCTACGGACCTTCTGGCGCGCATTAAAAACCTACCTGTTTCAGCAGGCCGGTCTGGCCTAGTACTTAATGGGGGTTTAAAAAATTTTAAACCAGTTTTTAAATTTTAATTTTAATTGTTTAATATTTTTAACTGTTCCTATTTAAATTGGGTTTTTGATTGATCGGCCATTGTATTTATTTGAAATTTTAATTTGGTTTTAATTGTATATGCTCATGTTTTATTAGGCTGTACACCGCCTCGAGTCCTTCGGGAGGGAGGCAGTATAGAAATTAAAGAAAGAAAGTAAAAAAGAAAGTTGCTTCACTGATTAATTGTTCTAACAGTCAGGAAATTTCTCCTTAGTTCTAAGTTGCTTCTCTCCTTGATTGATTTCCATCCATTGTTTCTTGTCCTGCCTTCAGGTACTTTGGAGATGGTTGACTCCCTCTTCTTTGTGGCAGCCCCTGAGATATTGGAACACTGCTATCATGTCACCCCCTCATCTTTCTTTTCACTAGACTAGGCGTACCCAATTCCTGCAACCATTCTTTATATGTTTTAGCCTCCAGTTCCCTAATATCTGTTGCTCTTCTCTGCATTCTTTCTAAGAATCTCAACATGAATGGAGGGACAAAAAATGCATATTTTGGAATCAAAACCACCAGTAGATTGAATAATGAGAGATAAATGTTTTTCTCAGGGAATTTGCTTTTTAATAGCAAAATATAAAAAACCTTGGATGTCATTCAGTGGGCAACCCATTGCTCTCCTCTATCTCTGCAGACCAGTAGCTAATATTTTCACCATATGACCTATAATTCTGGAGATTTTAGTCAACTATCTAACTAGTAGCAATTGTTGCCTTTGTTCCCTACCTTTATTTGGTCTCTTTTACAACCATTTGTGCTAACAGCTTTCATCCCATCTCATGGCAGAGGATTTCTTCATTTAACTAAGGATTTTACTGTATAAAGATGCTTGCCATTTGGTGAGTTTTCTGTCTCAATCAATATAACTTCAGAAGAGGTGAAGCAAGGATATGCACACAAGTCATTTGACCTTACAATTAATTCATAACTATTTTTTTCTTTTTACAAATTTGTTATGTAAAGGATCAAATCTCTTTTTAGATATTGCATTCCACAATTTTCTAACTGATATAATTGTTTCCAGGGATTCCATATTTTTCTGCTGGGGAGGCAAGAATATTATACCTTGACTTGAGTGAGAGAGACTCCATTTTGATCCAGATTTCATCCAAGATTCCATCTGCCATACTGGGCTGTTTCCCACAATGCTTCACGAACCCAGTGTTGCAGCAAGTGCGTTTCCCTGGCGCTTACTCTTTTGTGGAGTCTTTTTTGTTGTAAGATTGCATAACTATTTTTGACATTTCATTTCTGTGTCTTGGGATTTAATCGCAATGGATAGTGTTTTTCATTCTTCTTGCAGCAGTACATAAGAATAAAGTTAAAATGTTGGAATTGACAGTGCTATATTCGGTAATGATGACATGGACACATATAAGAAAAAATAGGCTTTGTTTCTGTCAGTTCTTCCCCCATAATCCTTTCATGTGAGGAAAAACTGAGCGTGAATTATGTTCCCTCATACAAAACAGACTTTCAGAATCTACTGCATGTGTCCAATCTGAAGTCCTCATTTTTGCTGCTGAAGTTATTCAGATACCTCTCATTATTTAAGCTAAGACACCAGAACAACAAGTTCAAACAAAGAATGAAAAAATAGTAAATTTGGCTAAAAATGAGATGATTTCTCTGATTAAGGCAGTTCTAAGGTATCCACCGACCCTGCCTTTTCAACTCAATGGTATCAAGAGAGGTGTTATATTTTGAATAAAAATGTAGTTTAATTAGCATCCCCACCTTTAACCTTTTGTGAATAATCTGTTGGCAACTAAAGAGATATTGCAGATGTCAAAATAATTCAAATCTTCTGAAATGATAGAAGAGCTGAGAAAGGATAAGCGAAATATCAGTTCTCCCTGTTGGATGATTTTCCAATCAGTTTCCTTGAAGGAAGACAAATTGGTATCTTTTGTGATCAAAAGATTACAGCTGAGATGTCAGTCAATGTTGTTTTAACAAACACAGTTTTCCTATGTGTTTGGAACCACTTTTGCTAGTGTAAGCCTTCTTCCATGATATTACTATAGACAAAATAATAAGTTTGAGAAAGCCACCTATCAATATTTTATTATTTAAGTTTTACACAAAAGACATCATGACCTCTACCAGTCTATTTAGAATTACACACACACTGAGAACAATAGAGGTGGAAAAAAGAGATAATTGAAGAGTTGCTTTGGTTTAATTAATTAATTGATTTTGTGTCTTCGAGTCAATCTTGTCCAAGTGACAAGATTGGACACATCTACAGGACTGAATTTACCCTCTATGGTCTTCTGGTTCATAAATCATAACAGCTTGATTCACAATGTCTTGTTGATTTCACAATACCCATATAGGGCTTGAGAAATAGAGAGCATGTTGTGGGCATCGTTAGGAAACCTAAATAAAGAAAAAAAAATTGGTCTGTTGTGGTACATACAGTACATCAAATAAATAAACCATGACTCTATTTTTCATTCTGACATGCTGGATGGTAGGAATATCAGATCCTAGAACAAACAAACACAAATAATTAAGATGTCCATCTACCACATAATTCAAAGAAACAGCTGCATGAATGTGGACAGTTTTTCACATCAGTGATTCAGTTTGTTCACCTCTCCTTCTTATGGGGCATCAATTGAGGCAGACAGCTTTTCTTTCAGAAGGCAAAAGGTTCTTTTCTTGTCTTATGAAGCACAGGCTACATATTTTTTTCTGGGTTCCTCAAAACTGTCCTTTAAGCAATTGGAATTGGATATATGTATAGTCAAAAGTATGGGTGATTTTATTAGAAGAAGGAGAATATGTTAGTAGAACTGAAAACTCTGATTGATTGATCGATTGATTGATTGGTTGATTGATTGTGTTTTAATTAAAATGGTATCTCTCAATACATTATTTTCTGCAATCTCGATAATTTTGTCTTTCAAGCATTAACAGTTTCACAGCATACAGCAGGAAAGGGATCTTCATGTCCTTAAAAAATTGCATTCTTGTTGAGGTGCTGATGAACAGATTAGAGAAAGCAATAGTATCTAGGTCCGTGATGGTGAACCTATGGCACGGGTGCCACAGTTGGCACACAGAGCCATCTTGCTGGGCACACAAGCTGATGGCCAACTTACCTCCAGCTGAGCATGCACATGCAATTGTGCATGCATGCATGGGCGATTACAGAGACCCAGGTGGTCTTCGATTGCAGCAGGAAATCCAGCTGGTCTGAGCATGCACATGTGATTGCTCATGTGTGCGTGAGTGCCTGCATGCAGCATGCATGCATTGCACATGCAAAAGCTGCATGCATGCATAGATGGTGTGGTTGCACATGCAGCACACTTGGAGGAGCTGCACGCAAATGTCAGATGGCATGTACAAAGCGCATACTTTTCGGCAGTCGTTAAGTAAAAGGTTCACCACCACTGATCTAGGTAGAGCATCTTTGATTGCAGGATGAGAAAGAGACATCCTTATTCATATCTTAAAGTTTTAGAAGAGCCTAATTTTCCCATTCTACATGACAGTTTATTATCAATTATTTTTTCTTAGGAACTATATATTCATCACTTTGTGTCCAAATATCCATCAAGAGCTTACACCAGCCCAGTGTTTTATTTTTTTAACATAGTCCATCCTGTCCTTGAATGGCTGGGCAGACTGGACATTAACATTTGAACTATTATATTATTATTATTTGCCATATGCTAAATAAATAAATATTAGGAACTAGCCAAACACAATGTTTTCATTGCCTGTGTTTCTGAATCTGAACAAAGGTATTCCTGTGACATTTGTAGTGTACTGCGCAGGCGCAACTGAGATTCCGGAGGAGCAATTCTCATTGGCTGGCACAACAGCCAATGGGAAGCGCAGGAAGGTGACACAAAATACAAAATACAAATACAAAAGCCGCGGCTCGCGTTTGGCTCGCTCTCTTGTTTTCCGGAAAGCTCATTGTGAGTTTTACTCGCGGCTGAAAATAAAGGGGACCCCTCGCTGTCATCTAGACTGACCCCGCGTCTGCTGTTTTCTTGGGCCGATCGGAACCGGGTTTTTGACTACTAACACTGGCAACGAAGGTGGGATCTTGAGGAATAAATTCCTGGACCCAACCGCAACAAAATCCAAGATGTCCACAGCACAACCCGACGCAGCAGCCCCTGCAGCCGCACAACCCAACGTAGTCCTCGCTTCCAGCAGCGCTCTTTAATGAGGAGCATACAACCCCGAAAAGGAATCCTGGTCCTTGTTCTTGGACAAATTCGAGTTCTACCTTGAGGGATCCAAGCAGACCAACTGCACGGACAAGGAAAAACAAGGAATATTCCTGAACGTCTGCAGACCGGATGGCCTACGGATGGCCAGCGCGATAGCATCCCCACTAACGTTGTAGGAAATCAGCTGGATGGAGCTCAAAAGGAGACTGCAGGCCCACTACGCCCCGACTCCCTCCTCTTTCTCCAGAAGGGCTAAGTTCTACAAGAGAGTTCAAGCGGAGGGAGAATCGGTCGCAGATTACCTCGCCAGCCTAAGAGTTCTAGCAACTGGGTGCAAATTCGATACCCAGCTGGAATGGATGATCCGAGACAAGCTAATTCTGGGGCTCAGAGACGAGAAGCTAAAGAAAAGGCTAACGGCAAAACATTCATTCCCCCTAGCCTCGGCCATAGAAGAAGCCCTAGCTGCAGAAGAGGCAAACCCTCAACCGAAGAAGAATCAGACGGAAAATGTATACCAGGCTTCCTCCTGGGACAACCATGAGGGAGAGGAGGAGGAAGACCAAGATGGCGACATCCACCAAGTCCGGACCACGAGGGGCCCCAAGATGGCTGCCAAGCCATGCCAGGGGCCTTGTGCCGGATGTAATGGGAGCCACCTGTGCGCAAACTGCCCCTTCCTACACTTCATCTGCAGCCACTGTGCAAAAAAGGGGCATATCTTCCATGCCTACCGCATGGCCCCACAGAACCAGACACAATGAGGGGGGCCAAACCACGGCCCACATGGCCCGCAATCCAGGAGGGGACCCAGCCATTGGACGAGTGACCCCCCCAGACGATCCTGCGACAACTGCCAAGCAACATATGGTGAGATACAGCACACTTCGAGAGACAGAGCGGAGGCGGAAGAATTCAGCACCATGGTCAGCATAGATGGCAAGCCTTGCAAGATGCAAATTGATTCCGGCTCACCAGTAATGATCGTGCCATGGAAGAAGTTAAAACAACTCATGCCCCGCATTCGGAAGGAAGACCTACACCCAGCACAAACCACCCTGTGGGATTGCCAAGGCCACCCAATTCCTCTCCTGGGTCAAATCACTGTTCCGGCAGGGCACAAGGGGATCAACGACCACCTATCCCTGGTGGTAACCGACCAAAAATTCCCACTATTATTGGGTAGAAGCTGGATCCGGCACCTACAAATAACGCTAATAGAGGACCAAGCCGTAAACAACACCTCAGCAAACCCTATCCTACACAGTGACGTAATGGAGGAATTCGCGGACGTCTTCAATGGTGAGCTGGGGAAATACAGGGGGACCCCAATATCCCTTAGCCTTGACCCAGCCATTCCCCCCATAAGACTAAAACCCCGGAGGGTGCCCCTAGCCTTAAAACCAAAGGTCGATCAACAATTAGATAAACTGATTGCACAGGGCATATTGGTGCCAGTCGACCACACTAAATGGGAGACCCCCATTGTGACCCCAATCAAGCCAGATGGGTCTATCAGGGTATGTGCTGATTTTAAATGTACAGTAAATAAGGTGTTACAATGGCATGCATACCCAGTCCCTGTCATTCAACACCTACTCCACTCCCTGGGGCAAGGGAGGATATTTGCAAAATTGGACCTGGCACAAGTGTACCAGCAATTGCCAGTGGATGAGGAAACGGCTGAGGCTCAAACAATAGTCATGCATAGGGGGGCTTTCAAGTGTACAAGACTGCAATTCGGAATAAGCACAGCCCCTGGGATCTTCCAGTCATTAATGGAACGTTTATTGCAGGGCATCCCTGGAGTAACCCCATATTTTGATGATGTCCTAGTGGCCGCTAGGAACCACTGTGACTTAAAGGAGAAGTTGAGGACCAGAGAGGACCAGGACCTCTGACTCCAGAGGTTCAGAGATGCAGGCTTGAAATTAAATAAACAAAAATGCATAATAGGTGTTTCAGAAGTCGAATTTCTGGGGTTTAAGATAGACGCTTCTGGCATTCACCCAACAAAAAGCAAGACTGGGGCAATTCATGACGCACCTCCACCATCTAACAAAACAGAGTTACAGGCGTTCCTGGGACTGCTAAATTTCTACAGCATGTTCCTCAGGGGGAAAGCCACCATTGCTGAACCCCTGCACAAACTGCTGAGCAAAGATGCCCCGTGGCACTGGAGGGAGGTGGAACAGGCTGCATTCCAAGCAGTTAAGACATTAATCACCTCAGAGAGTGTTTTAGTACAATACAGCGAATCAACCCCGATTTAACTAACTTGTGATGCCTCACCCTATGGCATGGGCGCGGTTCTGAGCCATGTGTTCCCCAATGGCCACACCACCCCATCGCATTTTACTCAAGAATCCTTTCTGCATCTGAAAGGAACTACAGTCAACTGGACAAAGTCAACTGGACAAAGAGGCACTAGCGGCCATAGCAGGAATTAAGCATTTCCATGACTATGTCTATGGCCGGAAATTTATGCTTATCATGGACCACAAACCCCTGTTGGGCCTCATAGCTGGGGACAAACAATCCCCCCAAGTCCTCTCCCCCCACATGACCAGATGGCTTGAATTCCTAGCAGCCTATTCTTATACATTGGAGTACCGCCCGGGGGTACAAATTGCCCATGCCGACGCTCTCAGCAGGTGCCCGACACCAGGAACATCGGCTGACCCGGCACCCACCCTGCCACTACTACTCATAGAACACATTCAGGGGAACTTAATCACGGCACCACAAATCGCCCAACACACGAAAAAGGACCCTGTACTAACTACCATCCTTCAATGGGTCCTGAAAGGCTGGCCAGCAACCAAACAGGGAGAGAAATTTAAACCGTATGAAAACAGGCAATGTGAACTTTCGGCACAAGAAGGGTGCCTGTTATGGGGGCACAGAGTTATCATACCTCCATCATTAAGAGAGCAAATCCTCACCACCATACACGAGGGCCACCTGGGCATGGGGTGAATGAAATCCCTAGCAAGAAGTTATGTCTGGTGGCCCAGCTTAGACCAAGACATAGAGGAAAAGGTAAAGCTCTGAAACCCCTGCCAAACAAATCATGCGGCCCCCCCAGCAGTGGGAAACTCCAAATGGGACATAACAAAGAACCCCTGGTCTCGCATACATATCGATTTCGCGGGACTGGTACAGAACCACATGTTATTTATCATTGTGGACAATAAATATCGTTGTGGACGCCCACTCCAACTGGACGGAAGTCGTACCCATGCACTCGGCCACCACAGAGATCACAATTGTGACCATGAAACAACTTTTTGTGACCCACGGTCTCCTGGACATCGTGGTATCGGACAACAGCCCCCAGTTCACCGCAGTTGAGTTCAACAACTTCCTCCGAGGCCTGGGCATCAGACACACCACCTCCGCACCTCACAGACCCATGGCAAATGGACGGGTGGAACGGGCCGTCCGCACCACCAAAGAAGCAATCAACAAAATGCACAGGGGGAACTTACAACAAAAGATAAACACTTTCCTCCTAGCCCAACATTCTACCCCCTTGCCCACAATGAACCGCAGCCCAGCAGAGCTACTGATGGGGAGGAAATTAAAAATCCCATTGAGCAGAGTCCACCCGGACAATCCCCACCCCACTCCCAACCGTCCCAACTCAAGGGTTACGAACCTTCTTGGAGGGGGAGGGGGTATATGCGAGGAACTACCCGGGACCACCCAAATGGGTACCCGGGAGAGTAAGCAGGGCAACGGGACCCAAATCTTATGAAATTAAACTAAATGACGGCCGGACCTGGAGAAGGCACATAGACCAACTCCGGCCCAGAGTCATGGGGGGAGGACCGGACGCCACCTGAGATGAGGACGAAACCGAAGGGGATGTGCATCACGTACCTAGGGCCATCCCAGGACAATCAGCCGCAGAGGCCCAGCCGCCGCCATCGTCACCCTCGTCACCGCCACCGCCGCCGCCAGAGGAGCCGGGAACAGAGGAGGCCCCCGGCACATCCTTCCATGGCGACAGCAGCGGCGAAAATGAACGGAGTCTGCACCGTTCAACGCGAACAAGGAGATGCCCCACTTACCTAAGAGACTACGCTTGTGCAGTACAGTCATTCTGGAACACTCGATCCAAGGAGGGAGGGGTGTAGTGTACTGTGCAGGCGCAACTGAGATTCCGGAGGAGCAATTCTCATTGGCTGGCACAACAGCCAATGGGAAGTGCAGGAAGGTGACACCGCGGCAAATACAAAAGCCGCGGCTCGCCTTCGGCTCGCTCTCTTGTTTTCCGGAAAGCTCATCGTGAGTTTTACTCGCGGCTGAAAATAAAGGGGACCCCTCACGGTCATCTAGACTGACCCCGCATCTGCTGTTTTCTTGGGCTGATCAGAACCGGGTTTTCGACTACTAACACATTGTTATGAATGTACATTTTACATCTGGTGGCTGGCATAATTAACAACTGATGCTCTTTAGATTGAGTGACTCTTGGATATAATTTGGAGCATAATCTGAGCAGCAGCCAATCCTCAATCTGATCCTTGTCCCGGCCCACCACATCTGACAATTGGATCCCTGTAAGCAGGAAATGCAGATATTCTTGCTTGGGCTATGATTTTATTAATACCCGGATGGATGTGTTGACTGTTCTCTGGTGTCATCCTTAGAGTATGCTTTCATTTCTGGTACCACCAGATGGGCAGTTCACTTCCCCAGCCCACATCCAGGCTGCCTGCTGACAGCTGCCTCTACTGTAGCCTTCTTCTTCAGCGTTTGTTTCAGCATCAGCTGTGGGTCAATAGTGTACCAGATCTTAAAATTATAACATCTGTGTCCAGCTATCTTGTGGCAACTGAAAACAAAAAAGACAAGACAGGACATGACAAAAAGCCCTGAAATGAAATCAGAGTGAGTGCCATGTTCAAAGGATAAAATTATGGCACTGTACTATTTGATTGTGTGTATCCTGAGTTGTCGTGCTCAGATTAGCTGTTCGACCGATGTGATCAAGAAAAAGGATCCTTGGATCACCATAAAGAAATAGTGAATATGGAATCTTCCTCTCTTGTTCAAGATTTAATTGACCCATTTATCCAAAATGTATAGAAACTTCTACGTCAACAGCTGCTGCAGTAGTGATTGGGTACTGTTTACAATTTATTGCTGTGCTTATTAAAAATTGTTGGTACATAAATAGGTGCAATAATTCTAAGGGGGCCTAGAGTTTGTCCCTCCCTTGCAGCAATTTATTATCCTATTATCACTCCTTGCAAAGCATCTGTACTCAGCACTTCCTCCCTGGTAGCTGGCTCTAAAATACTGCAGCACTTTCACAAAGCTTAACTATTGGCAATAAACTCCTGCGTGCACTAACATGGAGTTACAGCCTTTATCTGGATGATTTATGTTAGCCTCACGTGTGACACAAAAGGCAGTAAAAATCATTGGCAGTGTGAGTTTGTTCTCCACTCCTTCTGTAATACTCACAAAGATTAGTTGGCATATTAAATAGGGGTCTTTACGATTTGGGGATTCACAAATAATATTGCCAGCCCATTAAAGCTGATAAACGGAAAGCAACAAAGAAATTTATTATCATTAATGCTTAAGTCAACAGGTGGTTTAATTGGTCCGATGCTTGTTATGGCTCTAATTCAATCTGATGAAGGAAGGAGATGGTTATTATGCCTCATGTTCAGAGACGAAGAGCCACTATTCCCAGGTAGAAATGAAGAGGAAATGATGAAAAGCCATCAAAGCCAAAGTGATCTTTTATATTTCAGAGCAAATGGTTGATAATGGTCATTGTAAGATTAAAACAAGAAAAGTCTGACAATTGTAGCAGAGCTTGTAGTGAAGGGATGGACCTTCTGATGAAACCTGGCTCCAAAACAGTAACTGTGAGAGGGACCTTGGAGTCCTAGTGGACAATCACTTAAAGATGAGTCAGCAATGTGCAGCAGCAGCCAAGAAAGCTAATACAATCCTTGGTTGTATAAACAGAGGCATAGAATCAAAATCATGTGAAGTATTAGTACCACTGTATAAATCCTTGGTAAGACCATATTTGGAATACTGCATCCAGTTTTGGTCACCACATTACAAAAAATGATGTTGAGACTTTAGAAAAAAAAAATGCAAAGAAGAGCAACTAAGTTGATTAAAGGCCTGGAGACTAAAACATACAAAGAATTGTTGAATGATTTGGGTTTGGCTAGTCTAGAGAAAAGAAGAATTAGGGGGACATGATAGCAGTATTCCAGTACTGGAGAGGCTGCCACAAAAAAGAGGGAATCAATTTATTTTCCAAAGCAGAACAAGAAGCAGTGGATCAAACCTAGTCAAGGAGAGGAGCAACCTGGAATTGAGGAGAAACTTCCTAACAGTGAGGACAATTAACCAATAGAAGAGCTTGGCTTCAGATGTTGTGGGTACTTCATCTTTAAGAAGAGACTAGACAGTCACTTGCCTGAAAGGGTATAGGATCAGGGGTGGGCTGTTGCCAGTTCAAACTGGTTCACCTGAACCAGTTGTTCCAGTCCTGTACAGTTCAGAGAACCGGAAAATCACACCACCAGCTGGCCCCACCCACCACGCCCCACACTATATAGCTTGCTATCACCATGCAGCCCAGCTAATCTCCATGTCTCACCCACTCTGCTCACTGAATGCCACTTGCTTTCCCTTTGCCTCTGGATGGGACCTAGGGGACGTAGCAGTCCCCAGCTCTGGCCTTTTCCCGGAACCTCTGCCCACATGTCACCCACTTGCCATTCACCTCAGCTGGGTCAGGGGATGTGCCAGTCCTTGCCCCAGAGCCTTCGCCTGCATGCCACCTGCTCGTTTGGGTCGGGGGAAGTGTTAGTCCCAGGCTCCAGCCTTGCCACAGGTCCTCCGCCCAAATGCCGCCCACCCTAGCTCCGGCCTTGCCCTGGAATCTTTGCCCACATACCGCCACCCCCCAGCCTCAAACTATGGCCCCTGGGCTGAAGCAATTTATCCAGCCTGTGGCCTGCAGTGCAAGGCTAAAGGGCCATGGGGGGGACAGTGTGGGCGCAGGGGGCCTGAAGCGATTTGGAAATGGACAGTTCTTCTTATCTGTAAGAAGTCCCATTTGGAAAGCACTGCAGGGGTGATCTTGCAGCCACTTCTTCCTACCCTTGCCAAGCCTCGGTCGCTTGTCAAGATGCTCCATGTGCTGTCCAGGTCAGCAGCTGTTTCTCTCCAGTGTTGCTTTTGCTGGGAGAGCATCTTGTGCAGCACAGAAAAATTGAGCCGCCACTTTGGGTCCTGTAAGTTGCACCCGGAAAGTACTGTGGCAGAGAGAAACAGCATTAAACCTGGCTGCTCCTTCTCTATGCTGCAGTGCTTTCTGCATGGGATTTAGAGCAAAGCAGCGGCTCATAGCTGCTAAATTGTGCAAGACGCTCTCCCAGCAAGAGCAGCAGTGGAGAGAAGCAGCTGCTGCCCCTGGAAAGGCGAAGAGGAAAGTGAGCAGGTGACAACCCAGAGCAGGGCTCAAAAGTCTGTTTGGCCAAGCCTCAACACAAGGCGGAAGCCACGCGCATGTCCGGAAGCACATGCATGTAAGCCGCACACATGCTCACATTTTCAGTGAATTGGGTGCTGAAATATTTCTTGCCCACCACTTTATAGGATCTCCTGCTTGAGTAGAGGGCTGGACTAGAAGACCTCCAAAGTCCCTTCCAGCTCTGTTCTGATTTTGATTCTGGTGGATGAAAGGGTGGAACAGATTATCCCAGGCAGGCTGTTCATTCAGAAGAGATAGTTTTAGATCCTTGAGCATATCTGCAAACTCTCCAACAACTTAAGCCCAATGACCTAATTTTAGTGGCACAATTTTGGACTATTTGGGGTTTGTGGGCAGCAGTTTGAAGTGGAAGTGGTAAATGAATGGGAAGGTAAAAGAAGACTATCTACCTTCCTATGCAAATCCAAAGAATTTTATTTGGAGAAAGTAATTACTGATGAATGGTAGAAATTTGCCTCTCAGAACCCTCCCCACTTTTAAAGCCTTTGTGGTCTTGCAGGACCATCCCAGATATAGATGAAATTTTGAAGATTGGAATACAGGTAGTCCTCAACTTATGATCACAATCGACCCTAAAATTTCTGTTGCTAAGTGAGACAGTTGTTAAGTGAATTTTGCCCCATTTTATGACTTTTCTTGCTACTGTTGTTAAGAGAATCACCACAGTTGTTAAGTTAGTTAAATGGTTGTTAAGTGAATCGGGCTACCCCATTGACTTTGCTTGTCAGAAGTTCGCAAAAGGTGATCCCATGACACCTGGACACTGCAAGCATCATACATATTGTTGACAAGCACCTGAATTTGGATCGTGTGACCATTGGGGAAGCTGCAACAGTCATAAGTGTGAAAAGTGGCCATAAGTCCCTTTTATCAGTGCCGTTGTAACGTCATACGGTCACTAAACAAACAATTGCAAGTAGAGGAATTCAGAATTATCAACTATCTGAGTCAGAGTGCAGTGCTCTAATAATTTCAGTTCAAAAATCATTGTGATGGGTTATTCTGGAACTCCAACAAGTTTCAAGTGGAGATCCTGGGTCAACAATGTCAAAAATATTTTTTTTTACAAAATAATTTTACAAAAATGGCATGGTGATGAGCGGGTGAGGAAAAAAGATTGGATTCAATAATCCATAGGTCTGCCCTCATCTCAAAGTGACCCTTTTAATCAAATTGTCGTCACGGAGTCTTGGTCCCTCAGATATTGATTGCACATTCAGCAAATTGATAAGGGAGGGTCTCAGCAAAATTGTAGGTACAAAAGATGATTGAAAGTTTGGAGAATGCTGGTGAAGAGGATCTTGAGAATGATCATTTGGACAAAACCAAAGTGGGCTATTAAATGAGTATGAGAAGTCTCTCATGCTGGATTCAGACAAAAGTTTTCCCTCGAAGTTGTGAAATGTAAGGGAACACATTCCTTACTGGAGACAAAGACAATAGAGAGCACCCTGCCATTGAGAACAAGAGCTCAGTTTCTCCAAAACATGGTCTGGATCTAGGACTGGAGGGGATTAAGCAAGTTCTGGAGACTTGAGCCAAGGTGGGGCAATTTGAGGAGATTTGAATCTGCCCCTCAAAATGAGTAAAAGGACAAAAGCACCATAATTTTATAACAGAAATCGATTGAACCTAAGCTGTAAAAAACCTCAGATGTAACAAATTATCAAAAGCAATAACAGGATATAATCACATTTTAAACAGAGCAAAATACAAACCATCAGCTGAAGAACACATTAAGACTAACTGCAATAAAATTAGATGGAAGCATTAAAAGCCCATTACATAAAAGTGTCTTTAACGTCTGGTTAAAAAAAAAAATCACACACTCATACACACACACACACACACAGGAGATTCTCACCTTCTCTCTGCACATTTATCAAGTGTCCCAGAATAGTCCAAGAGCACATCTCTCTCTTAACACTGATTTTGACTGGAAGTGCTTAAGAGTGCCTATCCGAGCAGAAAGCTAGGTTACAAATCAAAGAAGGAAGGAGAGTGAGGACCACGATAATGATGATATACCATCAAATGAGTGTCAGTTCTTTGAGACCATACAGATAGGTTTTCTCCAGGATGATCAAGCCCAGCCTGGCCCTTCAAATAGATAATAAATAAAATAAAACTTGAATTCCCAGATAGGCCTAGGTGGAATTATATAGGTTTCCTCAGAAATAAACCTAAAAGTGTGCTTATTTGTCTCCTAGATGGGATATGTGAAATTATCTCATTAAATCTTTATAGTAGTTGTATTAGGCAGGTTATATTTAGAGACACTGACATTCAGAAAGACACCCAGGGAGCTCAGCATGCTGCACTCATGTCTCTCAGATCCAAGTCCAATATTTGTATTCTTCAGTTCTCCATTTTCTGCCGCCGTCCCAAGACACCGTCATTTGCTTTTAAATTTGCTCATAAATAATTTCGACTTTGGTCAATGTTGGAGGGCAACTTCACAGATGTCATGAAGGAAGAAAAGTAGGCCATTAAGAGGCAAAATAAATAAATCATGTATTTATTTCAATGGGAATAAATTAATTTTTAAAAAAATCACACCTGTACCATAGCAGGGTGGTATGATGATATGCAGATGGAGAGGCAAAATATTTACAACTCAAAGGACAGACAGATTTGTTATTTGGCATATTTTTCTGAAAGCTTTTAGCTTCTAATATGGAGCTATTTCTCTTACTCTTTCAACATCTTTCAAAAGGATCATTTAATAAAGATGTTTTGCAAAAGAGCATCTGCTATGCGGTGTATCCTCAATAAACCTGGCCATAATTCAGGCTGCAAACACTCTTTTCTCATTTATTGAGAAGGCTGCTAGAACACCAGACAGTAGCATAAATCCCGCTACCATTTTATGTAGCACGGAGAATATAGTTTTCTTCCTCTGCAAATTAACTGAAGATGGTAGACATCAGTAATTGATACTTATTTACCAAGCCCTCCCAGAATGTCAACTTCATAATCACAGTGCAACCTCAAATTTAGGAATGTCACTTACATTTTATAATTATTTATTTGCCGCAGCCTCACACAAAGAAGCCTTCTGTGTTACAATTTTCCCCCTTTTTTATTGCTAAGGAAATATTGGCATGCACTCATGATGTTGCATTTTAAATTTAATTGTAATTGAACTACACTATTTTATTAGACATGGAGAAGTAGAAAAATGAAGAGAATAGAGAAAGAAGTACAGAAGAAGTACAGAAGAAGGAAGAAAGAGAAAAGGGTGGAGGAAGAGGACAAGGAAAGAGGATAGAGATCAAGGAAGAATGAAAAACAGAAGAGAATGAAGACAAAGGATGAAGACAATAGAGCAAAACCTGAAACTGGTTGTCTTTTATATAAGAGATGAAATTAGGTTTATCATCTCTGAAATTAATTAAGGAAGGTGCACTAATTCAAGGCAACTGGTTGTCCATGCAAAAGGTACTTGTTAAACATGCTTGTTTTCTTAATGTTACGTATATATCTCTCAGTAAAAATACAATGTAGTATTCATTATGATAGCAGTTGCTTACAATAGTTTATGCTTTTTATAGTGGAATGGTAAACCTTCAATAAAAGACTGGTTGGAGAAATTGTTAAGACATTCTTTTACTATCTTATATTTACTATCTTAAAATATAAGCATGCTTCGAAATATAGAAATAACAGTGTTGCATTTAGATGCCAAGTTCTATTAATATTGTTTTACTCATAAGGAAGCCTGAGTGTGCCAAAGAACTGAGGCCTTTGAACTATGGTGCTGGAGAAAACTGCTGCAAGTCTCTTGGACTTCAAGATGAACAAACCAGTCAGTCCTAGAGGAGATCAACCCTGACTGCTCTTTAGAAGGCCAGATCCTGAAGATGAAACTCAAATACTTTTAATGAGAAGGAAGGACTCACTGGAGAAGAGCCTAATGCCGGGAAGGTTTGAAGGCAAAAGAAGAAGGAGACCACAGAGAATGAGGTGGCTGGATGAAGTCACTGAAGCGGTCAGCGTCAGCTTAAATGGATATCAGGGGATGGTAGAGGACAGGAAGGCTTGGAGGAATGTTGTCCATGGGGTTGCGATAGATTGGACATGACTTCACAACTAACAACAACACTCTTTAGTACAGGGGTGTCAAACTGGTGGCCTGTGGGACAGATGCATCATGCCATGCCCACCCTGACTCCCCAAAGGCAAAAAATAATCATGATATGTCACAACACGCGTGCTTTAGTACATTTAAAAACAACTGAAAATGATAGTTATGAAAAATTTCGGATGTTTAAAAATATCTTAAATTGGTGAGAAGCAGACTCTGCCAAATTTTGATGGACAATACAAATTATGGGGTACAAAACTGCTTTTAGTTAAGGAGCATGTGTGTGTGCCATGGAATTTATTAGAAGCTACAAGTAGGCTGGCAAGTGAAAAAGTGAGGGTGATTGGAGAAGAAAATGAGTTTTCTAAAGTAAAACCTAACATTTTCCCTTCTCTAAATTGATCAAAATATAACATATCCAAAGAAACACATGCCCCTAGATCCGTGATGGCGAACCTATGGCACGGGTACCAGAGGTGGCACACAGAGCCATCTTGCTGGGCACACAAGCTGTCAGCCAACTTACCTCCAGCTAAGCATGCATATGCGATTGCCACATGCACGCGTGCGTGATTGCAGAGATCCAGCCAGTCTTCAGGCGTCCGCTATGAATGTGCATGATTGCAGCAAGAAATCCAGGTGGTGTTCGGAGCTTCCCTGCACATGCACACATGATTGCTCATGTGTGCATGAGTGCCTGCAGACAGCACGCATGCACTGCATGTGCAAAAGCAGCATGCATGCGCAGGTGGTGCGGTTGGACATGCAGCGTACATGGTGGAACTGCATGCAAGTGCGGATGGCACATGCAAAGCATGTACTTTTTGGCACTCAGTAAAAGGTTTGCCAC
The DNA here is from genome assembly GCA_017656035.1 of Myanophis thanlyinensis. Classification (NCBI taxonomy): domain Eukaryota; kingdom Metazoa; phylum Chordata; class Lepidosauria; order Squamata; family Homalopsidae; genus Myanophis; species Myanophis thanlyinensis. Next base: position 12,938 of record JAEANM010000423.1, on the reverse strand, counting down.
CACTGCCCTAGACTATCTCTTCATTTCCCATTTTATTCAGTCTTTAAACCATGAGCTTTAATCTTAAATTTTGTTTTTGAATCTTCAGATTGAATCAATTATGGCCTATTGCACAATGAAACATGCACACACATTTTGGATTGGATCACCCAATATCTAAACAGGCAAAGGACATCATGAACAAAAGGAGGACAATGTGGGACAGAGGAGAATCATTTAACATTAAATTAACTGTTTAATTTCCTTGGCATCTGTGACAAAAATTATAGTGGAAAAACAGCAGCAAAACAAAACAGCAACAACAACAAACCCCCACAAACCCTTAACTCTATGTGTATATGAAATTACTTTTCCAGAAAGACTGTTTTTTTAAAACTGCAAATTGTTCCAACAAATCTTTATTTTCAAAAACATATGTGAGCAATACAATAGAATCAACAATGATGTGCTTTTTAAAATTTTACCACAGACAAATTATGTGATTTTTCAGATCATAGATTTGAAGAGAGTGGATTGAAGGTGATTGCTGGAATCTGGAAATAAATTAAATAATGTAAATCTAAGCTATTGATGGACAAGGGAAAGAAAGAAAAAAGCAAACAATTTATACAAAATATTTGCATGAATGCTGTTGTGTAAAAAATAAAAAGACACTTAAGAAACTGAACAATATTTGATTTTAAGCCCTCACCTATCAGAAAGAAGACGAAAAGGACATTACTCAGACAATGTGGTAGCCATAACTTTAGGTCGTAATTATTTTTATAAAAATATCTTTTTAAAACACAATCTTTTTCATCAAATTAATTGAGAATTGGTAGAAGATTTTTTTTTCCCCTGAGATGCTAATCAAAGCAATCTCCATCCTTGGGTGCTATTAGTTTCTTAGTTCTCATTCAGGTAGAATCAATTCATGAAGAATTGATTGGTTGCACTTTGCTCTGATTTTGTGGTTAGTCGTTTGGCTTTTGCAACTTTCCATACAATCAGCAAAAGCATAAAGGTTTAAAATATTGAGGCAGAAGCAAAAATACGTGTGTGATGGAATATTTTTTAAACTGTGCTCTATGCTTGCAAGTTCCTGGATCTGTTTGATGGCTAGGAGATTTATTGTTCCTTATGAAAGCTCTGAATTTGTGGGAGATTCTTCTATTGCAGTAAATATAGGCTTTGGAATGATAATTTGCAGTGCTGTAACTTGCCAGGCGTATTTGTAGGAATGATAATTACTTTAAGATAAAGATTAATGCACTTGCATAATTCCTATTCATCTTAATGGAACGTGCACAGAAAAAAATATTGTGTTGAATGGTACCCTAGGGTTGCAATAACCCACTTAACTTACAATTTAGCTAGTTCACTAAAAAGAAATGACAACATATAAATAGTTGGCAGTGTGCACGAGAAGAGATTTGGAAAGCTACTGGCAAAATTAAATAAATACAGCACCCTTCTTTGTTCCTTGAAACATTTTACCCATACCAGGCTCAGTTAGAAGCTTAAAGGAATCTGAAATCTTTGTTAGAAATATCCAGATGTAAATAAGAACAAAGAAGGATCAAAAATCAAATCTTCACACTGAACTGCCAGATGGAATCAGGCTCCTTTAGAACTTTTTGGAAACAATTGAAAGGTAATTCGTGGATTTGATAGACTTTTTAGTGCTTTTATGCTTCACAGAATTTCTTTCTTGCCATGTATGAATAAAGGAGAATGTGGTATGAAAAGTAGAATGACTGAGTAGTCAGCTGATGAGTTTTATCACTTCATCAATCCCTATCTTTTAGAATATTTGAGGGGAAGTTTTGCCCTGCTTCTGGCCACTCCTACTCCCTGTTAGATTTTGTTTAGGCAATTTTGCTTGCATGGAAACAGGAACAGGGAAGACCTAGACTCCTATATTTGTTGCCTCTTTTCCATATTCTCCATCTGTACCTGAAGGAATTGGATCTTGTTCATAATCAAGCTCACCTATTGGAATGTAACATACTTTTAGAATTTAAACCTGAGAGGTGGAACGTCCAAATGCAGAAGGATCAAACAAAGTGGTAGTAGAAGCAAAAATTGCAAAGGCAAAACAATTCCGGCTCCTAAATGCCTATAGATTCAAACCAGAAGGCCAGAGACAATGGAATGCTAGCCTTCCGGATAATCTTCTGGAGAGTAAACACATCTGCTTAGAAAAAACAGTGAGTCCTCATTCTGTCAACCCCAAAAGAGTCTATTTGGACTTTTTTTCCTTTCTCTCTTTTTCACTTTCCATTTCTTTTCGCTTTTGTTTCCTTTGGGTTTGCCACATTAGACATAGCAGGGGGAAGGAAATAGATAGTTGCTTGGGGTGATATCAAAATAACATTCTTTCCCGTGAGAACCAAGGATGTTCAACCAACACCTGTGGAGGCTGGGGCAGTGGATGACGAGCAATTGTGGTTGGATTGGACCAGGCTGTGGCATGTGACAACTTGGAGAAAGAAACTTTGGTTTTACATGGGGTGGGGGAAATGTGGGAATTCAGATTTGGGTTTTCCCCAGATGTGCCAATATGATGTCTTCAATAAAATCAAGCTTTGAGGAATAGTCATGCCTTGGAGTTTTAATTATTGTGGAGATGTTACTTGGAACCTTGACACACTCACAATGAGTAACTTTTCACACAGGCTGAGTTATAAGAACAAATAAAAAGTCTAGGAAATGATTTCAGTCAACCAATAAAGACACAAATGGAACCAACCCTTTCTATTAGGAGTCACAGCAATCATCCAAAACAAATTCTGTCAAGTTCTATGATAGGTGATCGTTCCCTAGATTAAGAAGCTAAAACTGATCTACACATGGAAAATTAGAGAAATATCTGAAAAGGAAACTATAGCAGTAATAGTCTACTTTAATCCCATTTACTTAGATTGGGCAAATTCATGTTCTGGATGTGACCAAATACACATAGTCCTTGACTTACAGCTGTTTGTTTAGTGAGCATTCCAAGTTACAATGGCACTGATAAACGTGATTTATGACCGTTTTTCCGCACTTAAGACCTTTGCAGCATCCCCATGGTCATGTGATCAAAATTCAGACACTTGGCAACCGGTTCATATTTATAACGGTTACTGTATCCCAAAGTCATGTGATCCCCTTTTGTGACCTTCTGACAAGCAAAGTCAATGGGCAAACCAGATTCACTTCACAGCTGTGTTACTAACTTATCCACTTCAGTGATTCACTTAACAATTGGGGCGAGAAAGATTGTAAAGTGGGTCAAAACACACTTAACAAATGTCTCACTTGACATAAATTTTGGGCTCGATTGTGGTCATAAGTCAAGGAAAACCTAAATACAGATACCTTGAAAATTGTACCTTGGAATAGCCAGGTATGGGACTCAAAATGAGAGTCTCAATATGGGACTTAATTGTGCAGAAAATCCTGTTCAAAACCAAAATGCTATTTAACCAATGAAAATAGTGATCTTCAACACACATAAATAAATACTCGCTGGGAAAGTCCAATTTAATCACATCTGACTTAAAAATATCTCAGTGGCCCTAAGGTTCCTGCAAACTGGATGAGTCCATACATCATCAGGCTGGCTTTGCATTGGAGGTTATTGTCAGAGTCTCTGGTGTGATTCCTCATGCTGCAAGGCATAAAAAATTCAAAGGATAAATAGCTAATTCCCCCCTGAGCTGTCCCAAGAAAGGTTATTTGTTGCATAAATGCTTCCCACTTGAGATCTGCCTGTCTCTCACTGGCTCTCCCCACCCTATCTCTAATACACATTGACTGGATGCTGTTCTCAGCCAGAGCGCATAAAGCTGCCTATGAAATTTTAATGAACATGGATCACAGAGGAGGAGGAGGACGAAAAAGCATGGAAAAAGAAAGAATAAACTGGATGAATGTAACTCTGCTGGGCATATTATTATGGAGAGCTGATGGAGGATGTAAAATAGCATTGGTTTATTTGCTATAAATTGGTTCTTTTTTTATTTTACATATTTTAATTTTAGATTATGGATGTTTTTACTATGTTTTTTAATTGAAATTATATTGCACAGTCCAGTGACATATAGCTATTGTTAACTGTTGTGGTTAGCAAAGAGTGTGGACAGGCTGTAGAAACTGTGGCCGATGGCCGGCATGCCTCCAATAAAAGGGAAAATGGTTTCACCTTTCAGGATGAGAGCAGAACTGGAGCATTTCTTTAGGTTGGGGCTATGCATCACAGCATATGGGAAACAATTACAAAATAGGTCTCAGGAACAGGGATAGAGATGGACCTCTGATACTTATTGCTAGTCACCAAAAATAACAGCGGGGGAATCTGAGGAACTATCTCACCCCAATGGGATTAGCCTGTCATGGTCAGTCCAGTGCTGCAGATCCTGTCCACTAAGGAATTTTGGCTGTCGGGGTCAAGGAGAAGAGCTTTTTTTCTGCTGAGGTCTTCACACTATTGCTGGTGAGATCTGCTCTCACCCTTCTGGCCTTTCACAGGGTCTAAAAACCTGGCTTTGCCAGTTGCCTTGGGTCTTGATGCGGATGGTTGACAGTATAAGAAGAAGACCTCACTGCCATGCCATCTATTTCTTTCGGCTTAATGCCTATGTAACTTTTAAAATTTTAATTGTTTCTATATTTATCTTTATTATCATTTGTAAGCCACCCAGAAAACCCAGAGTTTGATATAGCCTATACTTTTAATAAATAAACAAGAAATCAGTGACTCTGGAGGCGTATCCACACCAATAACTATGTCTCTGTGTTATGTCAGCAAATAAAGATGGGAAGACTGCAGATTAGGGTAAAAATAGTATAATAGAAGAGAGCCGGTTTGGTTTAATCATTCGGGTCCCCAGAAGATCGTGAGTTCTAGTCCTGCCTTAGACACACAGCTTGCTGCGTGATCTTAATCAGAATAGAGCTGGAAGGGACCTTGGAGGTCTTCTAGTCCAACCCCCTGCTCAAGCAGGAGACCCTATACCAGTGATGGCAAACCTTTTAGAGACTGAGTGTCCAAAAAGAAAACAAAGAGTCACCCACCCACCGAGGCAAAGCAAAGAACTGATGGGCAAACACATATAAACAACTATTTCAGCACCTTCATTCCATTAGATACGCTTGTGCTGTTTATATATATCATATAACCCCCCCCCCTCTCTTTTCAGTTCAGGCCTTCTGGTAAGATTAAGGGAGTTGCCCTTTGAGATCTGACATTATAAAGAACTTGCAATTAAAGCACAAGCTGAATAATAATGCTCTGTCTATTGAAAAACTGTGTGTATGTTTTAAAAAGAATATGTCAAAACTGCATTTTAATTGATCTTTTCACTTTGCTTTCCCCTGTTTCTTAGTAACTGGTGTTCATATTGCAGAAAGCAGTAAAACACGTTGCAGATCAATATCTTTTTTTAATCCTGCTTTGTGAATGATTATGAGAAAAATGCATTCCAAAATGTATATTGATGCAGATGATTGCATAATGATTAATGATGGGATATGATATGATACGATAGTAAGCGCAGGTAAGGCTTATATAAGTGATTTTTCATGAAGTTAATGAAAAATCAGTATATCTTTTTTATATTTTTTTTCTTTTTTAATGCTTTTTTTACTCTGCTTCCTTGCCTAATATTGTCATTTTTGAATACTTTTCTGCAGCTGCCTACCTAAGTATATATTATAGATGCCTACTTCTATACCCCACAATTCTTGTGTTAATAATTCATACTAAACATATCTAATTTACAATGATCATATAATTCTATCCATTCATTGCATTTACTTGCAAAGAAAATGAATTAGGAGAGATCATGTCTAATTCATATCTTCCTCCTTCCTAGAAAGACAGTCTTAAACTTGATACATTTGTTCAACTTCTCTCACATTTCTTAAGATGCTAATTGAGCTATTTATACACTCTGAGCAAAGTATTTGTGGTTAATTTGTATGTGCACATTCTCTTTGGCTATTGAGCTAACTGTCAGCCCCATTAAGACCAGGTCATGAAATCAGCTCCGCAGAAAGGCTAAAATTACATTTATTGAGATTGTCTATAATAACAAAATCTTGCAAATTCTGTGATTATACTGTACATTTCCCTAACTTATACTTCAGTCATTAGAGAGGCATCTGTTTGAGCCACTTCTGAATGCTATTTGGATTTGGAACTTAAAAAATGTTTCAGCCCTTTTGCCTAGGCAACAGCTTCTGCATAAGTTGCTCAACGGTGAGAAGGGTGCCTTATAAATTTAACAAATGAAGGAATAAGTGAATGAATGAATGAAATCTCTGTCAAGATCCTTACACTCTATAGCAGGGCTATCAAATGTGTGGCCTGTGTGCTGGATATGTCATGTGGCTGGCCACGCCCACATCCAGTTTAGCGAAGGGGAAAAAAGTCACAATATATCATGTGATGATGCGTGTTTGACACCCTTGCTCTACACAGCATCCCATTTCTAAACTTTTACCTCAGAAAGAATAGCACTGAAGTAGGTTCCTACCTATAGGCCTGGCTCATTCAAGATGAGAATTCTGTAAAACATTTAAGAGGCTTACAGCTAAATATTTTTTTTTTTGAAAGAAACCACATTAATACAAAACAGTGGTTGTGCATTTCTTCAGGGTTTTAAGCAATATATTTACACTAGCAAATCGACTTTCCCCAGGTCTTACACTAGCTCAGATTTGACTCATGCTTCTTTCTCAGTCCCATCTTTTAAAAAAAAATTAAAAAATTATTAAGCTTTTTCAAAACCAAAAGATAAACATGAAATAATATAAAGATGAAAGAATAGAAAAACAAAAAGTGGCATGAAGTTAAAAAAAATTAAGAAAAGTGTGTAAGAAAACACACACAGAAGAAAGAAAAGAGAGAGAGAAAATTTTACAGAGCTATCTTGTCTTCATTGCCACAAGATTTTGCAGGCCTTTGAAAATCATTTTGAGTTCTCCTAGGTCATCAAGCCTTTAGATTTCAAAATTCAGAAAACTACAAATTGTCTGCACACATTATTCAAAGCAATTGCATTCAAAAAGGATTAGAAATCTTGACAGAAGCTAACCATATGTGACATATATTGATTTTGGTATTAGAATAAACCAGACTACGAGTAAAAAAACCCAAGGCACTGAGTAGACTTGAGCTCCATGGAAACCAACTTATGGTTCTTGCACTCTGTTTCCTAATGATCGGTGCAACCTGCTGTGATCTTTTTGGTCCCTCAGGACAGACTAAGCTCACTTCAGGAAGAGCAAAAATAAAGCTTGTGAAGTGCACACTGGGGCCAACTAAAATAATCTTCGGCCACCACTGACTCCACTCAATGCAGCATCTTAAATATTTCATTGATTGGTATTATGAATTCAACTCACGTTGCAGAAGGAGGTTCTAATCATAGACAAACATATCAACACTACCTTCAGTGGTTTTATGATGAGGTTAATGTAGTATTTGTACTCATTTTGAAATGTGAATGGGAACGAGGAAAATCTTGGCTGGCTTTGGAGAATGGGAAAAAGCCTGGGATATGTTCTATAGGTGTGTACACTGAAAAAATACCAGCCCCTCTGAAATTACAGGAAAATACATTAACCCCTGGTTTTCTTTCAGGTATGAGTGAAGAGGGGGCAGTCATTTTGAATATGGGGGCAACCATTAGTAGGAGCTAGTAATCTTGGATATGAAATTAAATTGTCCGAACTGGACATGACTTCTTGTTGCTACTGTTTTTCTTTCTCTTTTTTTACATTGCACAATTGCCAAGACTGTTTTGGTTGGTTATGCAGAGAATTAGAGAGGTATGCAGCAAAGGTGAAATATCTCAATATTTCAAAGGTCCTATTTTTTCTCACCACTTAAGGGAAAAGGCTGCAGTGATGAAGCACCTTTTAATATGTTCTGCTGCTGCCACTCCCCCCCCCCTCTTTTTTTCTGGGTGGAGGTTGCCAGATCTATTCCATTTGTATTCCAGAATGATGCTATATTTATCAGGGATTGCATGATACAAATGCTTTTAATCACATGCTTAATTATGTTTTATGGCTATGGTAATATCCCATTTAGCAGCCCATGATCTCCTTCTCACAAGAATACTAGTCTGTCCAAGCAAAAATGGAAAAGTCTCTCATTTCTAATCATATAAAGTTTTCTACTTGCAAATTTTAAAAATAGGCTCTAATTATCTCTCCTTCCCCTTTTTTTGGTCAGTTGTGCCTGATTCTCAGAGACCACCTGAACAAATACCATTTGTTGGTATTTATTATAGTATTTATTGGCAAGGTTTTCAGAAGTGGTTTGCCATTACCTTATCTTTCGGGCTGAGACAGTATGACTGGCCCAAGGTCACTCAGTTGGCTTTGTGCCTAAGGCAGGACTAAAACTCAAGAACTTCCAGTTTCTAACTTTATGGCTTAATGACCAAAGTAGTTCTCTAAATTATTTTAATGGTGGCTATTTTAAAGCTTCTCTTTCTGCCTCAAGTTGTTTTTGATAGCAACAGCCCAGAAGGGGATGAAGTATGATTATTTATGGTGGTATGCCATTATATGATTTGTCTAGTTTTGGCTTTGTATATTGCATGAGCCCTGATACTATGGTTTGTAAGTAGTAGCTTGTATTTTAGCATATCTTATAGTCACGGATCAAAGGAACAATTAGAAATTAAATAAAGCAGATAAGACAAATTGCAGTAGGTTAAGTATAAAGAGAAAACAAGAAAATGAAAATATAGTGGCATTAGTAAGAATACTAATAGTAAAAAGTTACAAAAACTTGCTGAGCACCATAAGACAACGTAGCAATTGTGGATCTGTCTAAGTAGACTTATCATGTTCTAATTGTAATTGCTATGGTACAAATCTTTACATAACTTTCTTAGACATTTCTCTAAACTAGTCCCTTACAGGGGAGACTAAAATTAGGAATGAGGTGTGGTACAGAGGACAAGTCAGAGATAAAATGTGGTTGGCTCAGCCGCTGTAACTGAAATGTTCTTCACAAGAGGAAGTATGAAATATTTCCTCCCTCACCTTTGAGGGTAAGGTTATAAGCTCACCAGAATAAAGGTCCTTCTGTGTGGAAATGTAATAAAGATTTTTGAGGATAATATAAGGAGCGCAACTAAGGACATCATGGGTGAAATTATGTTTTAGACATATCATTTTGTAAATCTAAATCAAATGCACTGTGTTTAACCTTTCTTAAATCTAGGCTGAGCAAAGTGTGCAATAGGTAATAGACTGCAATAAGCTGAATAAGCTGGGAGAGACTTTAGCATGATTTCATATATCTCCATCATGTTTTGCCAGACTTGCATTATTCCTGTTAGACTACATTAATGACACTAGGTGCAACAAACAACCTCAGAATTGACAATGAAGATTTTGAAGTGGTGAATAACTCTGACCTTTTAAGATTGGCTGTTAATAATAAAGGAATGAGCAGTCAATAAATATTCCAAAGACTAGCACTTGATAGTGATGAAGGCCTTTGAGAAGATATTGAGATGTGACCCTACCTACAAAGATCCAAATTGTGCGTGCAATCATTTTCCTTCTGTGGAAAATCTCCCCTACTTTCCCTCCCACACTCCATGGGAGCAAAAGTTGGACTTCTAAGAGGCAGAATAGAAAAAGTACTGACACTGGCATCTGAGAAGAATCCTATGAAAACCAAGAAAAGAAATACATGGATCATAAAACAAATTAACCCAGAGTTCTGAGTTAAGGCACAAATTACCAGACTTAGATCATCATATTACTTAGTTCCTTTGAGTAATCCATTATGGTGAAGAAGGAAAGAACAGAATCCAGCAGAAGGACACAAATTCAGCACCAATGTGTAAAGCATCAAAGGTTTACGAGAGGCCAGGTTGGGGATCAATCATCCTGTGCAATATGTATATGGTTACAAAGAGTTGTCAGCACCTTGATGGCACATAGTCCATTAATATGCTCAAGATCTTATTGTGGGAACTGGTTGTTTTTGTTTTTCCACTTTAGTTTAACTTAGAACCTGTTCATGAGAGTCTCATGATTTGTTTCATACTCGGTCCCTGAAAGTGAATTTCCTTTATAAATAAATCCTGATTGTCAATCAGCAAACTTGGTTTTCCCTACCCCCATATATTTTCATCTAAGACCAATTGAAATGAATCAACTGGAAACAGGGCAGACTTGAACCCCGAGAATGACTGCAACATGTCAGAGAATATCTGTTTCCTTTGAATGAGTTTTAATATTCAGATAAATTGCATCCTTGAGTTCTGAAGGAACTTGCTGATTAGTCAATGTTTATGTATTATTTTTGAGAAAGTTTGAATAAGTAATGAATATTGTTCTGATTTTCAGTAGGATGGGGTTTGGGAAAAGGAAAATTCAGGGGCTTACAGATTATCTAAACCTGACATAGTTATCTGGGAAAATGCTAAAGTAAATTAAAAATTAATTGAAATATAAGCCCCTGGAAAACAGAATGTTTTTCTCAAGAGCAAAATTTCTCAGCCTGACTTGATTTTCTATTTCAAGTAATATTCTTGATAGATTGTGGGAATGCTGTAAATATCATATATTTTGATGTAAGCAATGCATTTGACAAAGTGCCCATGACATTCTGATTAGTAAGGTAATTGAGTGTGGGCTGGACAGCATGATAATTAAGTAGATGCCTAGCTGGCTTGAAAAATCAGAGTCAAAGAACACTTATCAATGGTTCCTTATTAAACTGGAGTGAAGAGCCCTGGGCACTGTACTCTTCAATAATTTTAGTAATGACTCGGATGAGGAAGTGGAAAGAATCTTAACCAAAATTGCAGATTCCACAAAAGTTAAATTCAGTCCTGTTGACTTTCTGACATATCAATTAAGCTTATGTAAAGCCTTCCCAATATGCAAAGTAACAGCAAAAAGAATAAAAAAGAAAGTAAAATAAACCATTGAGAATTTCCATACAAATAGAAACATAGCTGAGTAGTTTACAAAGTACCACACAGACAAAGTAGCTGCTAGAATAGTTTGAAAGAGGAGTACATATTCCCACATATTGCAAAGGATTTTTTTTGCATTTTCCCCACATATTGCAAAAGATTTTTGAAGGTTTCACACAGCCAAAATGTCTATGTAGTTTTCCTAACAATGATGCAAAAGTTGATTTGCTATTGTCATTTTCTAGGAAATCTAGCCTACAGTTCTGATATTTCCTGGTGATTCCCTCTTCCAAGTACTAGCCATGTCTGATCTTTCAAGATCAGCGAAGGTCAGCTAGCTGCTATCAGAAGCTCCAGAAGACAAAAATAGCATTAAAAATGAGCTTGAAATTTTAGAAAAGGTAATCACTACAGACTGAAAGTTCACAGAATGGTGCTCTGTGGAAGAAGAATTAAAATGGGGAATGGGGAATACTGTATGTATTCCTGAATTTACAGAAAAAAAACTTGAATACTGTACTTGTTAATTACAAATGGAATTTGAATCACCACCACAAAGTGATGGTAAAAAAAGGTCAGTGCAAATTAGACCGTATCAAATGACATCCAAATTCTAAATAACAGAAAGGAATGGTTTCACTGTATCATGCATTAATCAGGTCCAACACTACACATGATGTCCAGTACCTCAAAGCACTGAGAATGATTTGGACAAACAGAAACAGTGTCAGAGAAAGACAAAAAGATGATCAGGCTACTAGAAATTAAGTCATGCAAAGACAGCTTGAAGGAACTGGGAATGTTTTTCTTAAGATGGGAAGACTGAAAGGAATAGGATAGCACTTTTGAAATTCCTAAAAGGATATCATACAGAAGAAGATCAAAACCCAACATGACATAGGTAAGCTATAGGAAAGCAAACCCTAGTTCCATGATGGTGAACCCATGGCATGGGTGCCACAGATGGCACACAGAGCCATCTTACTGGGCACACAAGCTGTTGGCCAACTTACCTCCAGCTGACCATGCACATGTGATTGCATATGCACTCATGCACAATTGCAGAGACCCAGCTGGTTTGGGCCTCTGCTGTGCATGAGCACGATTGCAGAAGGAAATCAAGCTGGTCTTCGGAGCTCTCCTCCACATGCACACACAATTGCTCATGTGTGTGTAAGTGCCTGTGCACAGCACACATGCATTGCACATGCAAAAGATGCATGCATGCACAGAATGGAAGTGGCATGGGAAAAGCATGTACTTTTCAGCACTCGGTAAGTAAAAGGTTCACCACCACTGCCCTAGCTGAATGTTAAGGACATCGTTCTAACAGCTGCAGCATTTTGCCAATGGAACCAACTACCTAGTGAATATACCCCACTGGGTATGTCCAAGCAAAGGCTAGTAGACAGGATGTTTCAATTTGGATTCTTTTTTGAAACAAGGGAGTGGACCTGATAGCCTTAATCCTGGATGTTTAACTGTTTGACTTACCTGAGCCACAATGAGTGGATAGGAATTGTCTTGGACTGCATATAAAATATATAATATAGTTAATGTATATAAATAATGCTAGAAATCTCATAATAATGTTAAAAGTTTATGATCTTGTGGGGGCCACATTACAAGCTATCCAGGGCTGCACAGACCTATAGGCCACAGGCTGGACAAGCACAGCCTACATATTTCTTTCCAGTTGTATGATTCTAACATGCATGTTTATCTACAAAATAACAAGGCAGGGAAAGCCTACAGAGCATCACTTCTGAAGTTCTTTCCAACCCCTTTGCCACTAGTGGCCATAAGAGCCATTGAGGAGTCCTTGGTGCTCGCTGAGCTTGGTTGTTTTCTTGCAGACATTTCATTACCCAAACTAGGTAACATCATCAGTGCTATGAAATGTCTGCAAGGGAACAACCAAGCTCAGCAGGCACCAAGGACCCCTCATTTCAACTCTGAGTTACAGATAGTCTCCTTATTGATAGGAGTGTCATAGCAATAGAAATAGCACAT
>JAEANM010000422.1:0-36606 GCA_017656035.1 Myanophis thanlyinensis | reverse complement strand
CCTCCCTCCCTCCCCCCCTCCCTCCCTTCTTCTTTCCCTCTACCATATTGACAAAGCAATGCAATCCGCTCCCAATGACCAAATCCTTTGAGCAGAGATGTCATATCTTGAAGGTCATTTTGACTTTTCTCAAATATTTATGCAATTATCCATAAATGAATTATGGTTTATCCTTGATTGGCAGATAGACTTTGATATGAAAAGAGAGCGGTGGGTGAAAGGACTGGTTGGAAGGAGCAGAATAATCAGTCATACTGCTGGGTCCTTGGTGCCCTCTGAACTTGGTGATTTTCTTGCAGACGTTTCATTACCCAACTAGGTAACATCATCAGTGATAGTAGGAAGTGGGGTTTACCGAGATCCAAAAGGACATTTGTCAAGATCCAAAAGGACATTTTTATATGGGGGTTGTTCTACTATATTATGCAGGCCATTTTATATAGTAAAATTTAGGACCATGTAGATCTTGACACATTTACACTTTTTCTATTGCAAGGTCGCTGAGAGGGTGAAGAGGGAGGTAGAAACGGCAACTTCTTATCTTGTTTTCATTCCTTTAAGTTTAGTTCTCATGAGAACCTTTCTTGGCGCTTCGCACCTGGGATGGGAAGTGTCTTTGGAAGTCGTTGGACTCCTTTTTGAAATGGTTGGACAGTAATTAACATGTGATAATTAATGGGGTGGAACTTTAAGTTTGACTTGGGGGAAGAAATCCCGGAAGCTTTAGATTCGGGATTTCAACAGACCATACCAGGACAATGTCTTCAATAAAATCTTATTCTTTGGACTTTGTCTCTTTGGAATTCTGATTGAGTTGCTGACGTTGTGTGGAACCCTGACAAGAGGAGGAGGTGGGGAGGACTGTGGGGTCCTTGAGGGTCTCTGAGCTTAGTCCTTGCAGGCATTTCATGACCCATCTAGGGAATATTATCAGTACAAGAAGGAAGTGGGGCTTGTAGAGATGAGGAGGAAATGGGGGTCTATGGCGTCCTTGGTGTTCTCTGAACTTGGCTGTTTTCTCGGAGACATTTCATGACCCAAGTAGCCTTCTAGCATTGATGAAGTTACCTACTTGGGTCATGAAAGGTCTGCAAGAAACCCCCAAGCTCAGAGAGCCTCAAGGAAGCCGTAGGTCAACCCTAAGCTACAGATATTCTCTCCTATGAGCCACCAGACCTAGGAAGGTTCTTCTGTGAAGGAGGACATAAGGTTTCTGGAGGCCCACCTGGCAATTTCCAAACGGAGAGATTGTCCAGGGCGTCAACATGCAAGGGACGCTACTGGACTAAAAGCCAAACATGGTTGGAAAAGATGATGACACAGCATATAGACTTTAAACCAGAAATATTTTTATTGGGAATTATACCGGAAATATATAACAAAAAACTGAAATATTTGATTGTGAATGTTTTAATAGCGGCTAGAATTGTATTTGCTAAGAATTGGAAAAACGAAAAAAACAAACACCCGAGCAGGAGGAAGTTATTAAGAAAATGATGGACTGTGCCGAAATGAGTAAATTGACATTTGAAATTAGAGAACAAGAGGATAAACAATTTTATAGAATATTTCATAGAATATTTTACCAATGGTTAAATGAAAAGATAGTTATTGAAATATGTTGTTTTTTTATAAATGAGACTAACATAATGATACAGATTATAAATATAAAAATATATAAAATCATTGGTTGAATACATAGCTATAAATATTCAGAATTATTTTGTATAAAATGATGGAATAATAGATTAGTTAAAAGAACATTAATAATTGGTGAGATATGAATGTACATTAAGATAAACAATGTGGTAACTTATATATAATTGTAAGGAAAGAATGGCACAAAAATTTGTAACCTACTGACCCACTGTATACGTAGAATTGGGTGGTGTTTTTTAGGTTTATATGTTTTTACATTTTGTTTGTTTGTGTATGTATGTTTGTGTATGTCTGTTTAAAAATAAAAAACTTTTAAAAAAGCATGCAAAGGACGCTGTTTTGAACTCCAGGTCAGAGCTCTGAGGATGATGGGATGAGGGGAGCTGGAAAACTGAAAGGCCGCCAGAGAATTGTAAACTGAGCTCGCAGGACAAGATCCAAAAGAATCGTGACTTGATTCAGAGGAATCTTTTATCAAAGTTGTGGATCGTAAATACAGACATTCGCCCAGTTATGAGCCCATAAAGTTGCTTCATTATTCCCTAAAGAAAAACAAGCTTTATCTCAATTGATATATTTATAATTGCAGCTCCTCCGTGCTAGATAAGACAGAGATGAAATTCAGGAATTGAGAGATAAAGTTGTAAACAACTCTGTACTTTAGGCTCAAATACCCCACCTCTTTATTTTTCCTCCTTTCAAGCAATTTTGGACCTCCGTAGGTGTAATTATTCCCCATCGGGACCCACAGCGATGGGGTAGACTTCCATCCAACTGACAGAGTGGATCTATTAAGAATAATAGATTTCTCCTCCAGAGAGAAACAGTCTTAAAAGCCCAGATGGTTTGAAGCAGAAAAACTAAATGATGACAACGACAATAATAATAGTGATAATAATAACTGATATCACAGTCATCAAAACCCGAAGCATACAATTTATTGATATTGCTGTATCAGGAGACGCCAGAGTCGAAAAAAAAGAACTAGGAAAAAAACCCCACTAAATATAGCGACCTGGCCATCGAAACTACCTGATTATGGATTAAACATGTGAGTGATACCCATTGTCATAGGGGCACTTGGCACCACGTCCAAGAATTTTACACAGTACATGAAGAAATTGCAGCTTCCTGCAATAACAACAGCACAACTGCAAAAATCTGCGCTACTTGGAACAACGTATGTTTTGAGAAGGTCCTTGGTCGATACCTAGAATGCTGGCAGCAACCTGTATCAACCATCAGTGCCAGTCTATAATATTTGTGATACATTTTTAAATGTTCAGTCGACTGAGTTTCATGTTTAATGAATAAAGTATATATATATAATAATAGAGAAATGCAAAGAAAGCCAAAATTGAGATGACAGCAACGGATAGTAAGTGCCGCCTACGCAAAGAAGCTGAAGAAACAGTGGACAACTTGGTAAGCAACTGCGAGAAAATCTTCCAGGTTGACTACAAGCAGCGGCACGACAAAGTAGCAACAATGGCGCATTGGAAGATCTGCAAGAGATATATCATTTGCCTGTAAGCAAGAATTGGTGGGACCATAAAATAGAGAAAGTCATAGAAAATGAAGGAGTTAAATTGCTCTGGGACTTCAGAATTCAGAGAGACAGGCACCTACCACACAACACCCCGGACTTAACAATTGTCGATAAGACAGACAAAAAAAGTCTAGATAGTGGATGTGGCAGTGCCCAGAGACAGCAGAAAAGAAGAGAAAGAACTGGAGAAGATAACAAAATACAAAGACTTACAAATAGAAATAGAAATAGAACAACTAGGGCAAAAGCAAGCAAAGGTAGTACCACTAATGATATTTAATCAGCCACTGTTTAATTATTTTAATTGCTTTTAATTGTATTGTTGTATTGATATTTGTTTTTTATTGGCTGTAAACCGCCCCGAGTCCTGCAGGAGAGGGGGCGGTATATAAATTAAATAAATAAATAAATAATAATAAAAATAAATAAATTCTTTCCCATTGAGCCATCTATATATTACAATATTTCTTGTCTCATTTTATCATGGACTTGTTCTTGCATTTCAGATCTCAACAGCATTTATACCTGTTAGCAGTCATCTAGCATTTATCATTCTAATTCTACTTTGCACATGAAAGCTAGCTAGGTGACTTTGGGCCACTTATCTCTCAATCTATGACATAAGGCTGCGGTAACAAGTTGGCCAGTTAATTCCTATAACAACCAATGGGTTGACAGTCGGTTGATCTGTATTTGTTGACCCTGTACTTGAGAGGAAACCGCTAAGGCAAAAAAAAAAAAAAAAAACATTTATACAAAATTCTCTTCGAAATTCTGTTACGTATTGTTCTATATATGGCAACTTTTTGTCCATATTAAACCTCTGTCTTAATTATTTGAATATTTGAAACATAATACATGAAAACTACCCAAAAGTAAATCATTCTGAAGTCAATTGTTTTCTTGCTTTTATCTTAAGTTTTTCATTTTGTTTTTCTAATTTTTATTTGCCTTTTGCTCTTTTCTATAAAATATTTCATGAGCCAAGACCAACCTAAGTATTTTCAGTTATAATGGTTTCTAAAATCTAATCTACTTTGTCATTACAAAAATAACTATGGTACCCAAACCTCAAGCCATGCTCTTCTGATTCTAACAATCTCTTATTTCTTAATAACATCAATTCCTTTATCCAAACAGCAGGTAGCAAAGTACAATTTAAAATCAGGCAATCCTGGTCTATTTATTTCCTTTGCATCTTGGAGAATCTTTATGTTTAATCCTTGGCTTTTCCCCTGCCATATGAATCTGGATATATCTGTTTATTATTGTTTGAATAGTACATCATTTCTCAAAACGAATATTGTCTGGAAGAAAACCAACATGCTAGGTAACACATTCATTTTCATTCATTACTGAAATTCTTCCCAATGATGATTGTAACTTTTCCCATATTAATCAATCCTTAATGTCAGTCAGTTTTTTAAATAACTCTTTTTTAATCTTCTGGTTTCACATTCTTTACTAATACCTTGGTTTTATCCTTATTCATTTTAAATCCAGTCAAAACACTAATTCCCTTAGTGATTCCATTGCAGGTAGTCTTTGAATTATGGCCATAATGGAACTGTCCAGCATGATTGTAACTCATGATGGTTGTAAAACAGATCAATCACATGACCAACCTGATTTTATTACCTTTCTTGCAATGGTCATTAAGCAAACACTACAGTCGTTAAGCAAACTAATAGTTTGCTATGGGTGCGGTTTTGTCAAAAAACAGAAGTAAGTGCCAGTCTTCTGGAAAACTGTCTTAAAACTTAGCCACATGACCATGGAACACTGCAAGCAGTCATAAATGCAGCCCAGTTTCTGAGTGCTCAATGTGCAATCACATCATTGCAGGGAGGGCAACCTTCAGAACTTTGAATCTGGGTCCTAAGTACCTCCCAGATAGGTCTCTTGGAACTTCAAATACAGAGTGCATTACAATAGTCTAATCAAGAAGTCACTAAGAACTATTTTTATCCTTGATTTCATTGAGGGTCATATCAGGGTTATGTTTGACATTGGGGGGGCCAGAGGGGCATGGCTAGCTTGAGATCACTTGTGTCAGGAGCATCTATAGTGGCCTGAGCACTCTACCAGCGAAAACTCCCTCAGTTTGGACACAGCCCTCCCAAGCTCCGTTTTCTCTGGTAGAAGGTTGCAGGAAGCTATTGCAACCAAAAATGGAGCTTGGTGGGGGGGCGCACAGCCCTCCTTAGCTCCGTTTCTGCTGGCAGAAGCACTGCAGGCAGTCCTTCTCTGTTTCCAGGGCAGCCCCGCAGGCCAGGTCTAAGCACACTATGGGCCAGATGTGGCCTTAAGTTTTACACCTCTGTTCTAGAGTAGCTTTACCAGAAGCTGAGCCAAGAGTGAGAGTTTGACGTCTGAAGGGAGTGTGATCCATTGAAGGAGAAAAAGAAAAAGGGAGATACCGATTTGTAGGATTGCGCAACATCTTAGCACATTGCCGTCTTATCAGAAGTTGAAGAATATTATAAGTTCATATTATTTAAAATCAAAGGCACCACTTCAGTATTATATATACAGCTAGAGCTATCTTGCAATAGATATGATCCATTCTACTTTGGTTTGTAATGCTATTTTTATTGCATTTAAAAATATCTTTTAAGTTTTTATTGCTTTTAATGTTGTAAGTCTTTCAGAGTCACTTCAAAGCAAGCAAAAAATTTGTACATATTACATAGAGGTTTAATAAAGCCAAATAAAATACACTCTTAAAAATCTTTAAAACATTGGAAGAGCACTTGAGATTTCAGTTTAATTAAGTAAGCTTGGAACTGACTTAAAAGTATTTAAAAAAAACAATAGTGGCAAGCCATTGATAAATTAACTAACTACAAAACATATTCAGTTTACTTAGTCTAATTAATCATTGCTAAGCAGTGGAAATAAATGGATAATATTTCACTGGCTAGATCACATGTTAAGATCTGGTCTGCAGCTTTATTGAAAAGTTTGATTAATTCCATTGGATGATAAGTTAAAATTAAAGGAAATCATTGTTTTGCAAAGAATTTTATTATTTATGTAAGAGATAAGCATTTTGGAAACAACTTCTGTCAAACATTATGGGCGTGTTAAATATATCAGCAATATGTAAATTTTGTGTGACTGATAAAATTAATTAATTAACAAAACAATGACCATGTTCAAGTCTTCAACCTGTGATAAGCAAATCACATGTTGCTAAGTGAAATCTAGCTTCTCCCCATTGAGTTTCCTTGTTGGAAGCTGAATGAGAAGGTTGCAATGGTGATCACATGTCCCAGGGATGCTGCAACCATTGTAAATACATCCAGTTGCTAAGCACCCAAATCATGATGAAATCACGACAGTCATAAATGTGAAGTCAATGTATTCAGTGCTTTAGTGACTTGGAACAGTCATTTTTTTTTAATGTGGTTTTCTTATTTTCAGTGATATGGCTGGTATTTGCTGCTATTACTGCTGTGGATTTTAGAAAATAAAATGTCCTGCCTGTTGTTTAGGATATTGAGCCAAAAATTGTAGCATTATTTGCATAGATTAGTTGCTACATTTCATTAGTCCATATATATTCTTTATCTCTGTAGCGATGTCCGATCGTCAAGAAAGTGCACTTATAGAGTTAATGGTATGTACAATTCGACAAGCTGCAGAAGCACACCCTCCAGTGGGCAGAGGAACTGGCAAGAGAGTACGTTTTTTTTGTTACTTTTCTCTTCGAATTTTTGTACACATATTTTTTCAGTGGTTTTAAATAATATCTCAATAGGGAAAAAGGGATTGGGAAACATTTATCACAAATGATATTTGAGTTCAATATTCTATTTTGTAAGGCCTTTTCTTATAAAATGAAAATTATTGGGATTGTTTTCTAGAACAGTGATAATTCAGATGTGTTTTGTAATCTTGTCCAGAACATAAAATGTTTGCCTTGATGAGCACTCATAATGGAGGTGCACATCTCAAACATTTAAAGATATACTCAAAGGACTTTTGGGAGGCATACAGCCTTGTAATAAAATGATTTAAGATAGTAGAAAATCTGTCAAAGATGTTAAATACTTTGTATTTAAATAACTTTACAGGGAGTCCTTGGCTAATAACCATTCAATGATGTTCAAAGTAACAACAATGTTAAATAAGTAGGCATATGACTAGTTCTCAAAGTTACAGCTATAGCAGAATCCCAACAGTCGTGCTATTATAATTTGGGAGCTTGGCAATTGGCTCACAATTATGATAGTTATAGTGTCCCGTGGTCATGTGATTGCCATTTGTAAATGTTACTACTGGGTTCCAACAAGTAAAATCAGTGGCAAAACTGGCAGAAGGTCACAAATGGCGATAACCTGACATCACACTTAACAACTGCATAGGATTTGCTTAATGACTGCTACCAGAACTGCCATCATAACACAATGTGATAACGTGATATTACATTTTATGATATCATTTGTTGATGGAGTTGCCAGTTGAATTATTGTCATTAACTGAGGATTATTTATATTCTTATTGCAGCAATCTCAGTGGGAAAATTTTTCTTTCAGTTTGGGTTATAATAGTAGTGTCCTATTAAAAACCAGCATATTAATTTGGAGATTAATTAGTCTGCTGTAAAAAGAAGCCACAATTTATATTTTGATTGGCAATATTTATATTACAATTTTGCATGATGTGATAGTTCCCCTATTTTTCAGGTTTTAACAGCAAAAGAAAGAAAAACTCAGATAGATGACCGGAACAAGTTAACAGAACACTTTATTATTGCACTTCCTATGCTTCTATCAAAGGTATGTCAATAGAATGTGATTCAGTAATAATAGTTTTATGACTCTTTTTCTAATTTGTGTATTAATTTCCATTTTTTTCTATTACTAGTATTCTGCTGATGCAGAGAAGGTGGCAAATCTTCTTCAAATTCCTCAGTATTTTGACTTAGAAATTTACAGTACAGGAAGAATGGAGAAGGTACTGTACATCAAAATGGAGAAGTAATCTGAGTAATGCTAATTTATGTTGAAGATTTTGTAATTATTTGTAATTTTTCATTTCTGTGCTCTATTTTCATGTTTAAGTTAGAGTAATTGCTTCAAGAAATGACCAAATTTTCTCTTTGTTCCACAGCATTTGGATGCTTTGTTGAAACAGATTAAATTTGTTGTAGAGAAGCATGTGGAATCTGATGTTCTTGAAGCCTGCAGTAAAACATACAGCATTCTGTGCAGTGAAGAATATACCATTCAGAATAGGGTTGACATAGCTCACAGCCAGCTCATTGATGAATTTGTGGATCGATTCAACCATTCTGTGGAGGATCTATTAAATGAGGTTTGCTTGTATCCTGTTTTCCCTAGAGTAATATATCTGCCTACACATTAGTACCGGAACATTATTGTAATTATTTAATGTTTTTTGTTTGCATCCCAGAACATCAAATGAGAACTAAATTTCTGTTGTATTGGTGGTATATAAGAGGCCTAGACAGAGGTGGGTGGAAAAACCACATGAATATGTTTTACCACAGAGAAAAAAAGAAAGACCTTTTTCTGTTTAAAGATATTGTGATTATAAAGTAAGGTGGTGGAAGGAAATTAGTTCCTGACAGTTGGTCATGATGACACAGTGATTAGAATGCAGTATTGCAGGCTAACTCTGCCCACTGCCAGGAGTTCGATCCTGACCAGCTCAAGGTTGACTCAGCTTTCCATCCTTCCAAAATCAGTAAAACGACCCAGATTGTTGGAGGCAATATAGTGATTCTGTAAATGTTCGAAATGTTGTGAAGCACTATGAAGTGATATGTAAGTCTTAAGTGCTATTGTTATTGCTATTAGTGATATTGTGATTCTAAAGTGAGGTAATACAAGGAAATTAGTTCCTCACACAGTTATTGCTTCCATTAAGTTTGAAAGTGGAAGAGAAGTCATCTGTATAGTCAAGAACTCTGACCATACATCTAATAGACACATTGTTTTAAATTTGGATAGTTTCCATTATTTTCAATTTATGATCATAAGAGGGACAGGAAAAATTGTTGTTGGGCAGTGATTGTTAAGTGTGGGATCATATAACTGCACCTGATTTTATAACCTTTTTTGCTGCAGTTGTTAAAGCAAATCACCCATGTTATAAGAGACATTATGTGACCAATACTTGCGACCTTCAGGCTTCCTATGGACTGCACTTCTCAGAAGCCAGCTGGGAAGGTTGCAAATGACGGTCACATAACTGTAGGATGCTATGACTATCACAAATGTATAATGGTTGCCAAGTGCCCAAATCACTTTCTTGTAATTGTGTGGATGTGCAACAGTCATTAAGTGTGAAAAACAGTCATAAGTCATTTTTTCAGCACTGTTGTAACTTTGAACAGTTGCTAAATGAATGATCATTAAATGAAGGCTACCTGTACATATAACCCCTTTATTTGACAAGAGAAAGATTAATGCAACATGAACTTTTACTTTAGAATTATTAACTTGTAAATACATACTTTTTGTAATTATCTCATGAAATAGGAATAATACCATAGCTAATTTAAATTATATATTAAATTGTTTATATAATTTAGTCCTATATCTATCAACTCAATTTTATAAGTGAACAAAGAATTCAAAAGTATGCTAAAATTGTAATTTATCTCCAATATAATACATAATCTTCAACCAAACCTATATTTCTTTTTTAAGTCAGTTTTAATCAGTGATCCTCCATTTTAGTACTAATATTGAACTTCCTATTTTCTTCAATATTTCAATAATTCCTGAAGATATTCCACACTTGAAATAAATTATTTTATTTTCTTTTTTCAAAATCAGAAAGAGTTAATTTGTGCACCTCAGAATTAAAATGAGAATTTATTTTCTAGGAGCATTAGCTAGTCATACATGTATTGTCATATATAATCTGATTCCTTAAGGCCTGTCAAATATGTACATTTTTTTCATGCATACCTGTATTAGGCAGATCAAATCTATATTTAAATTGGTCAGTCATATAACAAGACAGGAGAATCTTACTTGGGTTCAATGCTAAATCCTGAAGGTATGTATATATGAGATATGTAGTTTATAATCCTGTTCATCCTTAGAATCTGAGTAATATTAGGATATTGGAATATTTGGAAATGGTAACTTTGGTAAAATTTTCAAAAGTGGCAAGGTCAGTAATAGGGTTAGGGCTAGGCCACTTCTCCAGCAAGCCCTGGATTTGAGAATCAGTTCAATTCTCAAATCAAATCATTTTGTAAACTCTTGAGTTTAGTTTCTGAAATACAAATTTATACAAATTCTCAATAGCCATTGCTATACATAGGTAGGAATCTACACTCGTAAACATAAGTTTAATATATAAAATAGCTCAGCCCATGATCCAATTTGTTCTGTTTCCAGGGAGAAGAAGCTGATGATGATGATGTATACAATGTTCTTTCTACATTAAAGAGATTAACATCATTTCACAAGTATGTGACTTTATGAAGTTTTATACTTATTTAAATATGGTCAATCATTTATACTGCCATGAAAAAATAAACAAAAAGTTAAGCAAGATTGGAAGTTTCTATTGTTAGAATAGATAGAGAAATAGCGATAATCTTAGAATGTGTGTCTCTGTGTGTGTGTGTGTTTGTGTGTGTAAACCAGGGGTGGGCAAACTTTTTGACTCGCAGGCCACATTAATGGTCTCCCCCTCCTGCAGCCCCCCACCCCCACCCTTACTCCCCCTCCCCCACATGTCTTTGCAGGCGGGGGATGCAGAATGCAGCAGCCATGAAGAAGAAGGCAGGGCGGCGGCTGGGGGTGGCTCCGCAGCGGCAATGCTGGCTCTTCTCCCGCCGCCCAGGCGGCGGGAGAAGAGCCTGCGTTACCGCTACAGAGCCGCTCCGCCGCCCTCTTACCTTCTTCTTCATGGCTGCTGCGTTCTGCATCCCACGCCTGCAAAGACACGTGGGCGTCAGCGGCCTGTCCCGCTTCGCCGGCGGCGCTAGGGATACGCTGCCGAGTGAGACATCAGTGAGGGCGAACTCCCCAGTCTGTGCCAGAACTAGTTCAGCAGGCCGGATTAAAAAGCCCAACGGGCCGGGTGTGTCCCGCAGGCCATAGTTTGCCCATGTCTGGTGTAAACAGCTACTTTATGCAAGATGTAGGGAAGAAACTCCATAGTTTAAGAAACCATATAGTTTATATGTTATACTTAAACTCCTAATTATAACAGTTATTTTATTACTGCATTTGTTCAGTCTTTACCATACATGTTTGTTTGTTTAATGCATTTTTAATTTCTCTTGAAGCGCTCATGACCTTACAAAATGGGATTTGTTCAGTAACTGCTACAGGTTATTGAGGACTGGAATTGAACATGGAGCTATGCCAGAACAGGTAAATAATAAGTAATATGTGCTGTGATATTCATATAATAAAATATGAAATAGATTTGGCTTTAGTAAGCTCTATATGTAGTTTTCTTATATTGCTACTTTTCCTCTTTTTAATGTTATTTTAACAGTACTATACTATTAAAGTTGCTCTGACAATTGAGATGGCTAGGCAGGTGAATGAATGAATTTGATGACTACCAAAAGTCCATTAAATTGACTTGGACATAAGCAATTAAAGCATCAGGCTAGAAACCAGGAGACTGCGTTCTAATCCCACATTAGGAATAAAAGCCAGCTGGGTGACTTGGAGCCACCCACTCTCTCTTTCTCTCTCTCTGTCTCAGCCCAAACCACTTCACAGGGTTGTTGTGTGGAAAATAGGAGGAGGAAGGAGTATTAGGTATGTTTACTGCTTTGAGTTATTTATAAAAGTAATAAAGGCAAGATGTTTTTAATTAAAGTTCTCTACATTCATAGCCTATCTTCATTTAAGGAGTATAAAAGTATCAAGTTCTTTATCTCTCCCATAATTTTACCTTCACAACAGTTGTATGAGTGGGTTAGGCTAAATGATAAAATGTGGCCCACGGTCCTTCAAAGTAGCTTTATTGCTAAATAGAAATGTGACTACTTTAATCCCTGGAAAACAGTGTAATTTTCATTAGGATCTTGGTGCTTACACAGTTCCCTTGGCACCTGATAAAATTTCTTGTCTCCTTTTATTTTTAAATACTTTTTTAAATTTGAAAACTAAGAAGAAAAATAAAAGTAAAGAGAAACTGTCATTCTGTTAAGCAAAACATCAGTTTCATATGTTTCATTTTAATGTGTTGTAATAAACTAGATGCATGCTATCGAAATAGTTTCAAGTTTGGAATGAGCTACTTTAAACTATACCATCCATTTTTAATTTGAGATGCTCAGGCTATATTTGAGCTTTCCTGGCTTTAAACTATGCAATTGAAATTTCAGTTGATTGTAGCTATTATTTATCCTCCATCTCAAGAATGAATAAACTGATCCTTTGCATAGTTTTAAAATTATCTAAATACATAATAGTTCATAATTGCTGCAAACTGTACAAACTTCATACTTATTTATCTGCTATGAATTTTGTTTCAGATAGTGGTTCAGGCTCTTCAGTGTTCCCATTATTCTATTCTTTGGCAGCTGGTAAAAATTACAGAAGGATCTCCTTCAAAAGTAAGATACTATGAATCACAGTACTTCTAACACTGGGAGATAGTTGAATTGATTGTCCTACATTCTTTCATAAATGCCCTACATCTGGCATCAACAATATTTACTGTGTACAGGTAATGCTCAATTTGCAATCAACTGTTCAAAGTTACAACAAAATTGAAAAAAGTGACTTACAACCAGTTCTTGCACTTGGAACTGTGGCAGCATCCCCATGTCACATGATCAAATTTTGGGTGCTTGTCAACCAACATGCATTTTACAACAGTTGCAGCATTCCAGGATCATGTGGCCATTTGCGACCTTCCAAGCCAGCTTCCAACAAGCAAAGTGAATGAGGGAAGGTGGATTCACTTAATGACTGCATGATTTACTTAATAATTGCAGTGACTCACTTAACAAACATTGACCTCAGATGTGGTTGTAAGTTGAGGACAACCTGTAATATATTTTGCTTTTCAGTGACCCTCTAAGCATATATTACATGTTTTTCACCTATGGCCTTGAAATAACTTAGAATTTTCAAGGGTCATATGGCTCCAGTTGAGAATTACTATTCTATATAATTTAAGATGGGATTTTCCTTGCACTTTAACTGAAGTATTAAAGCATTTCCACTTAAGTCTGCTGTAAGATTACAGTCCTCGTGTCTAGTTCCTTATCTGGATATCATGGTTCCCACTTCCATACAATGGGAAAAGTTATTTATTTTTCTGCATCCAATCTGTAACATGTGCATTTGTATATCCACTCTTAGGTATTGCACAAATATATAATTAATATATATCTAGAATAGAATAATCATTTGAAAAACATGTTGTTGTGAAACCTTAATAGTATGTATATGATTCATTAGCTGAAGTTCTTACATGACATGTTTTCTCAAGTGATATTACTGCTTCCCTAGATATTGTTGAAAAGTAGGTATTCCTTGATGTGTGATCACAATTGGGAGCAGAAAATTTGTTAAATGGTATAGACATTGACCATACCTGACCATATATGACCTTTTAGCCACAGTTGTCATTAAGTGAGACATCACATGATCATGACTTGTGACCTTCCCTGCTTGCTTCCTTATTGACTTAGCTTGTCAAAAGCAAGCTAAGAAGATTGCAAATGGAAGTCATGTGACCCTAGGCCTCTGCTATTATTGGAAACAAGAGCCAGTTTCCAAGCACCCAGATCATGTGATTGGAGGATCACTACAATGACTGTAGTTGTGAACACTGGTTATAAATCACTTTTTTTCAATGCTGTTGCAACTTTAAATAGTCAATAAATGAATAGCTATAAGTTGAGGGCTACCTGTATGCTTACTTCCCCCCCCTTTTTTTTTTTTTAAATGATTTCTGGTAGGGCACCAGAAAGAGCAGAGATGGGGCAAGATAGTGTAGGAGGCTGCCAAGTGCCCAAGTTTTGATTGCATGACTATGGGGTGCTGCAATGGCCATAATTTTGCAGATCAGTCAGAAGTCCATTTTTTCAGCACCATCATAACTTTGAACAATGACTAACAATATTAGTCGAGGACTACCTGTGCATTGAATAATATGATTTTGTCATGTCTGGTTTTGGTTTCAGTTTGGAATATATATTGATAAATAGATAGACTTTCAAGTTAAAATTGTTAATGACTGTGTTTGAGGAAGATTGTTTATATTGGGCACGTAGATTTGCCAAAGGAGTTATATTCAGAATTTGGTTAACCAGATATCATAGTCTTCATTCAGAAATAGTTAATGTTTCTAGTTTTGAAATTATTTTTCTACTAATTAAAAATGGGCATAATAAATTTCTATTTGGGCATAGTATCTCTTTTATGTCCTATAAGAATAGTTTTTATGTATATATTTTGATAAATTGTTATTGATTATATGAATAAGTGGTTTATTGGGGTGATTTATATTAATAGTATATTGTTTAGGTTTATGTGTATTTTATTTTATTTCTTCATGGTATTTTCTTTGTTTTGTATTATTTCATAATGAAAAAAAATATCTTAAATGTTCCCTTGTTAGGCAATCAGACACAACTTTAAAACTATGTATTGTAGTAACTCTATCCCATTATTTTCAAATCTGCTTACTGTGGGTCTATTTTATTCTTGGATTTTATTATTTAAATTGCAATATTGTGAGCCAATTTAGAGGCGCCATCTGCAGCTATTATTCCATAGTACTTTTTCTCTCTTCTGAATATTTTTTTTCTGAAAATGTTGACTGATACTGAAAATCTGATAATTGTTCATATGTTTCCTCTAGGAAGATTTATTGGTATTAAGGAAAACTGTCAAATCATTTCTGGCTGTCTGCCAACAGTGTCTGTCAAATGTCAACACTCCAGTAAAAGAGCAGGTAATAGAAATCAGTTAAACACATAAAACATGATGACAGTATTTTACAAACTGTTATATATCTCATTTCCTACAAAAATTAAATACTAAACTTGGTTGATCAACTTGAATAATTTTTAAATTTTTAATATTTCTTCTAATTTAATTTTGCCTATTCTGGGAGTCTTTTATGAAGGCTAGATGTAATTAGCCACACAATTAATATGGTTTCATTCTGAATTAAAATTGAGCTCTGGCTAGATATTGGAAGTCAACAGAGTTCCAGAGTTATTTCTAATTATATTTTCATATTTCTATTTCTATTTTCTATTACTAATGAAATATGCAAACAAAATTTTAATTGGAACTTTTTGCCAATAACCACTAATGGTATATCTCTTTCTGATTGCGGGATAGAGATCATTTCCTTTCCCGTTAACTTCTATTAGCACTCTTTTGAGTATAGAATATAATGTTTGTATATATACTTTGCTGGTTGAAATTTGTGATTTTAAATATTTCTGATAGTAAAACTAGAGTAATTTGTTAACCATACTTTTTAAAACTTTGCTTATATTTTTTATAAATCTACCCCTACAAGTGTATGAAGTGTATTGAAGTGTTTCTCGTAGTTATAAAAGTGTTCTTCATTAATAATAATAATAAACTGGTTTGAAATGCAATTGCATGAGTGCTCCCATAGTGATTAGAATAACTGCCAAAGGTATCTATATAAAAAGACATGGAGAAAAGATTATGAGGAAGAAAAGAATCAAATTCTTTTTTTTATTTCATCTTTATTACAATAACCAACGAATATAGAAATGAACACTTACAAGGCTGCCTCACCCAAGCTTCTGCTGCTTCGACAAAAGCAGCAGCTTCCAATTCATTGATCAAACCAGCTCTCACCTCCTCCAAACCAACCAATAGCTTTGCCTCTGTGACATTCCAGAAGCTACAGTATTTGAAAATGCTGCAATATTCTGGACTTCCTGACACACAGCCTCACCAGTCCAGCAATCTGCACCTAACAGAGGAGAGTTCAACTATGTACAACCTATTACAAATTATCCATAACTTCCTAAAATTCTTAAATTGTAAAAACTTAAACACACAGAGTTTTAGATTAGAATGTTATATACCTGAGCCTTTTTTGACATCTGTAACATAATTGATTAAATTATTTTGTATTACAGGCTTTTATGCTGCTCTGTGATCTCTTGATGATTTTTAGCCATCAGCTTATGAGTGGAGGCAGAGAGGGTCTTCAACCTTTGGTGTTTAATCCAGATTCGGGTCTCCAGACTGAACTCCTTAGTTTTGTAATGGACCATGTCTTCATTGATCAGGATGATGAGAACCAGAGCATGGGCATGTATTAGTTATTTTGATGTGTACTTATCAATAGTCCCAAATTGTTAGAAACCCCCCCCCCCAGCTTTTTTAATAAGTTGAAAGAACTAGAGAAAATCACAAAATACAAAGACCTGTAAATAGAAATAGAATGACTGCGGCAAAAGAAAGCAAAGATAATACCAATAGTAATAGGCGCTTTGGATGCAATTCTAAATAACTGGAGCACCACTTAACAAAATCTCCATCAATTGCAGAAGATAGCTTTACTTGAAATAGCTTACTGTTCTGTGACTATACCTGTAACACCTTCAGACAACAATATTGGCCTAACCCAGGTCCTTAGGAAGGATACTTACTTGATAGTTGGATATAAAAGCGAAACATCTGGCTGACTATGTGACCAACCATAATACAAATAGCAATAATAAGCTGATCTCTTCAAATGATACTATGCACAAAAGAGAAACAGTAAGAATTAAAGTAAGTTTATAGCATTTCTGAAAGATAATAAATGTTTAGGAGAAAAAAATAATGATCAATGGTAAAATCTCTCTTCCCCCTCCCCAACACATTGTGGAACCCAAGTACAGCTAGTAACTATAGAAGACGACTTGGTACAGGTCAAGTACAAACATTCATTCTGAAAATTTTTACAAGACCAAATTTGTTCAGAAAGAGTACTTACGTTAGAAATTCCAAACTGCAATCAAAAAGAGGCCTCTGTAGCCATGTGACTTGGATTCAGTCACTGCTGCAATGTTGGCCATTTTCAACTCTGATTTGCCTGTGCCCTTTCGGGGTTGTGACATACAATTTCCTAAAGCTGGCAAGTTTTGTTTTTGTTTCTTTGTCCCTGGTCACATGGCCACACAAGATCCAGTGATTTTTGCAGCAGGTGCAAGTTTATTTTTGTTTTTGTTTTGGTGTTACGTGGGCTTGAGGACTAGTGCTAGAATTGCTTCTGTAAGTATTTTAAAATATTTTTTTTGTTATCCTGTTGTACTGTACTTTGGAAACTGCTCTGCTTTTTAAGTATTATACTTTAGAGACTATTGCGTTTGTAAATACAGTACTTTGCAAAGGAAACGTTTGTTTGCATTTGCCTTGAAACTGCTTGTAGAAATACTAGGCATCATCTATACAAAACATTCTATAACATTGCGTTTCCTTGCTTTTATTTGGCAATTAGTGTATATGATTGTAATTTGTAGATTTTAAATTTAAACTGCCTCCAGAAGTTGTGAGTGCCCCATCACTGGAAGCTTTTAAGAAGAGATTGAATAGGCATTTATCAGAAACTCTCTTGTGACAGCAGTGGGTTAGACTAGATGATCTCAAGGTCCCTTTCATCTCTGTTACTATTGAAAGCTGAGAGTTCTGTAAATCCCTCCCCCATCTCCTTCTGGGTGATTGGCTAGAGACGCTTAAGCTAATTAGTGGGAAGTGTTTTTTTTAAAGTACCATATTTTTCGGAGTATAAGATGCACCTCAGAATAAGATGCACCTAGATTTTGGAAGAGGAAAACAAGAAAAAAAGTTTTTGGCTTCTGTGCATCTGGTATTACCTCTCCCCAGCCCTCAGAGGCATTTTGCAGGCCTCCAGAAGCCTCCATGCGCCTCGTTTTCACCAAAAACCAGCCCAGTAACTGCAGTGGGAATGTTCTGTAAATTACCACTTCAACACCTCTGGGCAGCTGTGTGAAGAAGCTTGAGCTGACTAGCAACAAATGGGTTTTTTTAAAAAGCAACTGCAAACTGGGAGCTCTGCCAGCCTGTTTGGAGACAATTTACTGCCTTAGCCGCACCAGAAACAGCGGATAGGTGGTGGGGGGAAAGCCTCTCAGTCTAGTTAACAATGGAAACCATCAATTAATGAATTGGAGGAAATAGTAAGTCAGATCTTCATTCATTTAATGAGCCATTTGATTCAATTAATGAATTTTATTTTAAAAATTTGTAAAATTGAGTGATTTGTTTGACAAATTTTTTGAACCTAATGGACAGACTCAATTAAGTTCGTACCTGTAGTTTCAGGAGGAAAGTGGGGGAAAGGGCAGGGAAACTAAATGTAATTGAGTACAGTATCTAGAAATAATTCTGCCTATCAAATCTTGGCCAGGAACACTCCAGTACGGTATTTTTTAGCAACTTCTCTTGTTGCTAGTTAGCAATTATCACAACATAACTATCCCATCATATTTTAGAGAACTGTAGAATGGATCAATTAGGGAAATGAGAAATAATGACATTAAAAAGCAACTGAATTTTATTTCATTTATTGTTTAGAGGGAGATGAAGAAGATGAAGCTAATAAAATCGAAGCTTTACACAAGAGAAGGAATCTTTTGGCTGCCTTTAGCAAACTTATAATTTATGATATTGTAGATATGCATGCAGCAGCCGATATCTTCAAGCATTACATGAAGGTATGATTCTGTGCTCTGTTACTTTGTCCTAATAAATCAGATTTGCCAAAATAACTTCATAAGTCAGGCATACATTTTTAAATGATCCTCCATTTACTTAAGTCTGCTGGGAGTTGAAGAGATCCTCTCGAACATAATAAGATAAAGTTATAAAGGCTGCACTAAGTAGGGAGGAATCATTGAAAACTTTCCAAGGCAAAACTCCCATTATAAATATGTCTATAATTTTAAGTCTTTCCCAGTGAATAATGTTTTCCCTATTAAATGTTCTTGAGTACTTTGTCCAAAATATTTACAATTGAATTATTTTTGTAACACTGCAAATGAAAAATATATGGTTCTTGTTTTTGTGCCTTGGAGTCAATCCTCACTCCTGACAACTGCCTAAACAAATCCCTTTCTGGCAAGATCATCAGAAATTATTTGCCATTGCCTTCTTCTTCGAGTTGAAAAAGAACAGTTGGTCCAAAGTTGCCCAGCTAGCTTTGTGCCAAAGGTAGTTTTAAACCTGGGACCTTAACTACGATACTAGTGGGTATAACTGGATTTATTTGTTGATGTTAGTGATCACTATTTTTTAACACTAGAATTCCATCATACTATTTCTGCATGGCAGTTATCTTGACTTTGGGGTGGATCCTAGGTCTTTGCATAGAAGTAAATGAAATAAAGATTTTTCTATACACAAAATCTTCTCCTTATATACAAGAGAAATTCAGTTGGCGGTATAAAACTATTCAGCTTAACACTGTTCAAAATTAGCATTTATTAATTCCAGTGTAAGAGGGGTGGTTTATTAGATAAGACAATCTAAAACCCCACATCAAAGGTTGATTAAGAAAAAGATAATCAATAAAAATTAAATGCATTGTTAATTAAAATGTGTTCTCTTCTTGCTTTTAGTACTACAATGACTACGGCGATATTATTAAGGAGACATTGAGTAAAACAAGACAAATCGATAAAATTCAATGTGCAAAAACTCTCATTCTCAGTTTACAACAGGTAAAAATCTTTAGACCCCACCAATTCTTAAATATGTCTTCTATACAAATAACTTTCATCATATACTTGAATATTATGTTGCTGTCATGTGACCATAGGATAGAGTTTAATATGAATATTTATAAACTATTACATAATTTCTTATTTGGATAATCTGGAACAGTTAAAAATTCTCATCTATGATCACTTCAGGACTACATCATAAAATTATTTTATTTCTTAATTTATAGCACCCCCTTTCTTATAGGAGCTCAAGGCAACATTCTGCTATTTTTCTCCATAACCACCACCCTGTGACGTAGACTGGACTAACAATGACTGACCCAGTATCACCTAGAACTAAACTATAACCTGGATCTCTCCAGTGCTAGCCCAGCATCTTAATCACTTTATTCTGCTCATTTGGAATACATTAATTTAATTAATCATAATTTAATTTTGACAAAATATATATGAGCAAAAAGTCTGTACAATTCATACAATACAGTTAAAATAGAAGAACAGTGTGCTCCAACTATTATCTTCAGTGTGCATATTTAGTATCGAATTTCAATGATTTTATTATGTAGTACTTGGGTCAGTGTTATGAGTTAAAAACTTGCATTGCAAACTTAGATAAAGATCCCCCCATTTGTTTTTCTTTTTTAAAGAAGATTGAGAGGAAAAAGATACTACAAGTAGAGTTATTATTACTCTTTCACATAGGAGAGAAAGACAGAAATACTTCTGTAACTGTTAATTTGATAATATGACAGAATCCCACTGCTGAGCATAATTGAATCAAAGAAAAAAGGGGAGAGGCTCCTTTAACAAAACAAAGGCAATCCAAGTCTTCTTAATAAACTTTTATTGAAATGTATGTCCATATTTTACAAATGATGTTGAGAGAATACTTGAAAGCCTCCTAAGTAAGAGATATCTAAAAATCACAGGTTTTGCTTTGATTAGCTAATGCAATGAAACATAATGTTCTGCCCTGCATATTAATCTCCACATGAAAGGGTAGCCTATACATAAATTCGGTAAGTTTATCAGATAGTTGACATTATTCATTTGTTTCTTTTCTAAGATTTATTGGAAACCACAGCTCTAAGCCCTAAATATTATTACAGAATGTTTATAAAGATTTTAACTTTCAGTTCTTTCTGCAGCTATTCAATGAGCTTGTTCAAGAGCAAGGTCCTAACTTGGACAGGACATCTGCCCATGTCAGTGGTATTAAGGAGCTGGCCCGTCGGTTTGCTCTTACCTTTGGTCTGGACCAGATAAAGACAAGAGAAGCTGTAGCCACGTTACACAAGTGAGTGTCAAGGACTGTGTTGAAGTCAAGTAATGCCTTATTTTTAAAATAGGGTATAAACATGTCCAGTAGCACTACACATTGTTTTATTAAGTGTGTATGTGCATGTGTGAGAGAGAGTGTGTTTGGGAGGGGGGTTGCATTAGTGCTTAAGAGAATAATTAGACTTTAGTAATAAATAGTTATAAAACTTGATTGCTTAAATATTAGTCACATTTTCTATATTGTATTACATTTGTTCTAAGCAATTCGAAGAAATGATTCATAAATAGCAATCACTGCATATTAATCACTATATGTATGACCTCTAGTGTAAGTAATAAATGCTTTATAATTGTTTTAATATATAAAAAGAAAAGTTGTAAAACAAAACAAAACCAGGAAGAGGATACAACAAAAATATATATTACATTTAATTAAGATAATTTCCTCCCAATATTTAAACATGTAATTTAACCATGATTACAAAAATAATGTTGAATCATCTGTCCATTTATATCTATGGAAAACCATTTTATCAAGCAAAACCTAGCACAGATACTTAATCCAGGATTGTAAATCTGTGGTCACACCACATTTTTAATATTGAAGACAACCATTTGTTTGTTTGCTTGCTGATAAATCCATAATTTTTCATAAAATTTTAACTTTTTCACATATAATTCAAAAATCCATTCAGATCTTGAAACTACCCTGATCTTTGTAGTACAGTAGTAGGTTTAGAAACTTAAGATGTTATATTTAATATGGATATTTTATTTGAAGTTTGTATAGAGTTTATAACATTTGACATAGTTATTTATTTCTTGATATCTTATTACAGAGATGGTATAGAATTTGCATTTAAATATCAAAATCAAAAAGGACAGGAATATCCACCTCCTAACCTTGCTTTCCTGGAAGTACTTAGTGAATTTTCATCGAAATTATTACGACAGGACAAGAAAACTGTGTAAGTAATACATTTTGCTGCTTGTAAGCAACTTTACTGATAAATGATATGTGAAGTAAAAAGTTTGGTTTAATTGTACTGCTAACTAAATTTTTAATAAATTTATATAAGAAAGTGTTGGCATTGAGGATTATCTTTAAAGTTGAGAGGCAGGAAACATTAACATTTCTGAGATATTTATAATGAGAAGTAGAATCAATTGAGTTAATTTATGGGTAGGATTGCTTCCTTCAGCAATATTTCTTCCCCATTGTAATAATCACATTCTCAGTGTAGAAGAAAATAATTTAAGCTTTATAGAGTTGGGTTGAGGGAAAGAGGGAAAAGATTATATTATATGACTATACTTCAGCCTTTCTTCAAACTTTTGATTTAAATCCATGTTATTCTGCTTGATTTCTTTGACCAGACTGAGAAAGCCAATCTGTTTCTGGAAGTGCGTAATATTTTATTTAGTTGACCATCATCTGAAGACTGCTCAGTAATATGCAGGAGGCATAAAATAGTCAATTTAAAATTGGAAACAAGTTCAAACAAAACAAAGCATAAAATATCAGAACTGACTACTATATTTATCCTAGCACTGAAGTTATTGCATCAGAGCCAATAAATATTTTAATATAGAGGTCGCTTGAGAGATAGCATGCCACCATTGAGAAAAGCCATCTTTCCAACAAATATCTATTGGCAAGAAAAAAGCCTTTTGCTAAAGAACTTAAGACATGGGGTTATTAGCATAAGGAAAACATGCCATATTTTCCCCTCCATAACTGTCCTTGTAGATCAAATTTAAAATTATGAATTTTTTGTATATTTAGTCTGTTATCTGTGCTGTTAACTTTGTGTTAAAAATAGTTGCTACAAAAAAATATTACAAAGAAAACAAAATCATTTGTAGCTGCTTAGAGAGAAATTTTATTTATTTATTTTTAAAAAAGCATTTTACCTATGGCTTTGGTATATCAAGCCTTGTAGCATTATCTAAATCTGTTGTACATGCCCAGATTCATTTGTGAGATGGGCAGCTATATAAATTTAATTAATAAATAAATCTAGAAACATATAAAACAATAATTATTAGAAGAAAATAATTATGCTTATTATACATTGCCTATTCCTTTAATTTCTCCAGACATATGAGAAAAGAAAGTGTATAAAGTCACTGTCTTGACTGCTGAGGAGAGTGGCAAAATGTTCTTTTCCAGAGCATTTTTCATGTTAGTCGGAATACAGATGTAAATTTTCTACAATTATTTTTCATTCCCTCCCCTCCCAGGAAAAAATAGAAATATATGTAATATCCCTTGTTATATTGTACTGCTATTTACTGATCTAAATTAACTTTATGCTATGAGAGAATACAGTGCAATATGTGTGAAGTTATTTCTCATACATTTCTCATAAAACATACTGTTTTAATTTGTTGAGTTAAAAAAAGACCTGGAGGACTTTTTTAAAAAATCTGAGCTTTCACTTCTGCGGTCTTGAAATAGAATCATTTGCAATTGTGTCTTGAAGACTTTTAGAATGTTCTTCTGGAATACATCTTTTAATGCATACGTGTCCATTTAATTTCATATTCCTTGATCATTTAGGTATTTAATAGTTTTATTCAATCAATTCTTATGTAAGTTAATATGTTTCTCTAAGCTGCTATTGTATTAGCTCTGAAAATAAATGGCATGTATGTAGTATCTGATGAATATGTTTTTATCCACAAATAATTGAGTTATATTGCTAGCCCCCTAGAAAATAATAGCAGATCTAACTCTTAAATCAGGAGTATATAGATAATCCTAATGCAAGGAACTAATTAAAATAGAAGTTATGTTGTAGCTATAGATAGCTGTTTTAGTCATTTGTTTATACTCTTCTGTCTTTCTCTTCTCCATCCCAGTCACACATATTTGGAGAAATTCCTAACAGAACAGATGATGGAAAGGAGGGAAGATGTATGGCTTCCATTGATTTCCTATAGAAATTCATTAGTGACAGGTGGTGAGGACGATAGGATGTCTGTGAATAGTGGAAGCAGCAGTAGCAAAACATCTTCTGTCCGAAATAAGAAAGGTCGACCTCCACTTCATAAGAAAAGAGTTGAAGGTAAATGTGGCTTTAAAAATTATGTATTGTAGTCAGAATGTTAAATAAAAATATGACTTATTCATTATGTTATTTGGTTCAAATGGTTTCTGAAAATTAAACTAACATTTGTTTTTGAACCAGTATATCTTAACAACAGAGTGAAATATTATTAATTAATTATTAATTATCAGACAGAAATAAACAAAGCAATACAGGGGGTCCTTGACTTCTGACAATCAAGCCCAAAATTTCTGTTGTTAAGTGAGACGGTTGTTAAGTAACTTTTGCACCAATTTGCGACCTTTCTTGCCACAGTTGTTAAATGAATCATTGCAGCTGTTAAACTAGTAACATCATTGTAAAATGAATCTGGCTTCCCCATTGATTTTGTTTGTTAGAAGATCACAAAAGGTGATCTCATGATCCTGGGACATTCAACCATCATAAATATGAGCCAGCTGCCAAACATCTGTGACTATGGAGATGCTGTAATGGTCGTAAATGTGTCACAATTCATTTTTTTCAGTGCCGCTGTAGCTTTGAACAGTCACTGAGCGAATGGTTGCAAGTCAAGGACTATAGATAGGTTTGTGATTTTAGGAGTCCTTTCCATTAAATTATGCAGAAGATATATTAGAATATTGCCTTTCAACATAAAGTGTGTAATGCAGAATATGGAACAATTTCAATTGGAAAACAAAAAAAAACCGAAGTAGAAGTAATTTACTACCAATAACATTTATTCTTCATTCTTTTCTAGCCTTGAAAATTACCTTTGTTTCTACCACATGCATACACAGACTCATATATTGCTTTCTGTTCTTAAAACTTTTCACTTTTTTCTCTTCGAGTATATTATAAATTCTATCCAACCATGTTTGGAATTTTTTGATTTCCCAGTTTGATCTTCATCCTGTCAATCCATGTAACAAAACCCATTTGTTTATTCAATTCACATTCATTCATTATATTGCAGTTATTTTTCTTCTATAATACCAATGCTTCTTTCAGCATTGCAAGGTGGGCAGAAATATGCTTTTTTTAAATAAATACAGCAATGTGTATTTATTTTAAACAATATTTATTCTTCACAGTAGACTATGCTACATACTACCATCCACACAGCTCATTGCACAATATTTCTGCATACATTTTCACATGCTTTATAATTTTTTTTTACAAAGGTACACAAATTAATCTACTTACACCAATTATTCACTCTTTAAGTAAAATATGTTTTAACATTCAATACAAATCATTCATGTTCTCATACAAGGGAGCAGCATCTGCATGCAGAAATGCACCCATATTCACCTCTTCAACTAAGATGGTCTGATGTCATTACAAGCATTTCTTAAATATTTATTCAAAAATATATTAAATAGCATCCCAGATTTTTCTCTTACTGCTCACTTCATTAAGCATTATATTTACTTTAAAACATGATTTATTTGTATGATACACTGCATTTTCACAAAAGCAACCAAATTTCAATTCCATATTCATGCAAAACATTGCATTTTAGATCTTTTCTCTTTTTCATATTTTGTAAAATGAACAAATGTACAATAATCTTTGCTTCTCACATTAATACATTTCTCAATTATTTGCTGCACTTGTTATATATCTTCAACATGCTTTTAGTCAGAATTCTGTTAAATATTTTCCCAGGCATGTATAATAAGCTAATTCTTCCATAGTTTTATTTTTAATTCTTTTTCATTTGCTGGAACGAATTTAATTTATTTTCATCTTTAATTACATTTTCATCTTCTTCAGCCTTCTTCATTTCCAGTAAAATCATTCCACATTTTTGTAGATCTTTTAATATTAATTGTTCCTTAATGCCTTATTTTATATTCCTTGAAACTTAATTTTTCTTTTGCTGTATAATACCATTCTCTCATTATTTTTGCAGCTGTCACCCTGTTGTATAAATTTATTTACATCCACATTCTCTAATATTTCACCGAGCACCCTATTTCCCTGTAACTCCACATATTTCAGTTTGTCCAAGCACTTTCTCTTTCCTCACATTAACTCTCATTTTGTTGGGAGATTATTTTCTAATTAGGATTTTAGGCAGATTTAGGCACACATGCATATATACATACATATTTACACCTACAGTGCATTCAGAAAGTATTTAGGAAATACAAACACACACACAAACACAATTTCTAAAATTCTGTTTTCACTTTGTCATTATGAGTGAGTGTAGATTAACGAGGAAAAAATGAATTTTAACAACTGTAGAATCAAACTGCAACATAACAAAATTGACAAAAGTGAAGGCAGTCTAAATACTTCATGAATGCACTGTGTGTGTGTGTATCTGCGTGCATGTGTGCGCACACATGCTGCATTATATTTAATAAGCCTTCAAATAGATGATGATTTAACTATTGTGATTGCATTTCATTAGTTGCTTGCTTTATTAATTAACAAATAATAATTAAGTATATTGGAATAAAATCTGGAAAAGTTGCTACATAAATTCATCTTAATGTTGAAAAATAGAAAATTAGATTTTGACTTTTTTTAAAAAAATTATCTGTTCCAATCTATGCCTACTATAATGATTTATTATTATATATCAGATGAGAATCTTGAAGGCTCATGGCTGAATAGAAATGACAGCATCCAGACACCAGGTGCTCTACAGACACCTCAGCTCACATCAACAGTATTGAGAGAAAACACTCGACAAATTGGAGAGCAAATACCAGAACATGAATCAGAGCCTGGATCTGAACAAGACTTTTTAAACAAGTATGTACCAATGAAATATTTCTGCAATAATAGGAAATTAATATTAAAATGCTGCTGAAATTAAGATTTCAACAAAAATACTTTAGATTTAGGAAAGTGTAATTATTCAAATGCAGTCATTCTATGAAGTTCAGAATGTTTTAAAGCAGGGGTCCCTAATCCCCTGGCTCACAAATGCTATTTTAAAAGATAAAAGTAGAGTATATGCTTTAGGTCAATGAGATCCTCTGAAACAATGAGATATCACTTCATTTCCAGAGACACTCATAGTTGAAAGCATTCCCTTCTAGCAACTGGTACCTACTGCCACCTTTAAGATCATAAAAAGAAAAGAAAAGAAACAGCCTTTCTTTCCATTGTAATTAATTCCAGGAGACAGGGGAGGACATAGGAGCCTGGTGTGCTATGGTCTATGAGGTTGAGGTCCGAAGAGTTGGACACAACAACAACTATCTGTTGATATCGTAGTTGCCATTTTTTTCCTCCACTATATTAGTTCTACTACATTAGTCTCCCATCTGAGGCGTCGCAGATTGGGTTAAGACCATATCTCTTGCATGTTACCTATATTCTAGAATGCATTCTAAAGATGAACCGTAGACAAATTTTTCCATACATGCTAACAGCTATTTTAATTTGCTGCCCCCATAAGGATATTTCTCACCTAGCTACTGATGGCTAA
Source organism: Myanophis thanlyinensis (assembly GCA_017656035.1). Lineage (NCBI taxonomy): Eukaryota > Metazoa > Chordata > Lepidosauria > Squamata > Homalopsidae > Myanophis > Myanophis thanlyinensis. The sequence continues at coordinate 8,911 of JAEANM010000422.1, read as the reverse complement.
TTAATGCAGTTGACTTATGTTGCCAGCTAGCATGTGCATTCTGATTTTGAAATATGCAAGGCAACCATTGAATATATCCATTTGGGTTGCATTTCTTAATCACATTACCTTCAGGAAATCTTTATAGCAGCAACCTGGGTCAGAGTAAGATGTTTATTAAATGTTATCAATTGGACATAGAATTAAAAGCAATGGTGGCTTGCTTTTTTATTTTATCATAACCTGAATCCACTTCCAACATAATAATCTTGTTATTCATTCGTATAGATGATTCACAGGGGGTTGTTACAAAGAAGAGTTGGCTGTATATCTCTTAATTCCTACCTCGGAATGGTCACTTGTGAACTGCCTCCCTTAATCCCTCCCCCCCAATTCATGTGATTTCTTATTTGTGGAATCACCTTGGTGGTTGTGCTGACTCTCCAACACATGTATGGCAAGAGTTCTACAAGTGTTTATTCAAACCCCGCAAACAGATCCTTGCAAAGCACCTCTGTTGTAGAGGTCTGAATTCCAAGTTTTGTACAGCAAGAATCACTGGATAACCTAGTCCAAGGGGCACACACAAAGTCCTGGAAAGCAGTCCAGGATTTAGACAGACCAGGATACATAGCATGAGCACACAAGGCACAGAACTGGACATGGTGGTCCAGCAACACTCAAATCCTCAGACTAGGACTGAATAGGCAATGCCAGTGCAGCCCTTCATGAGATGTGAGGTTGCCTCCTCATGAGTAGTCCTTGACCATTGTTGTGCCTGTCTCCTCTCTGCTCTACGTGTCCTTGGGTCAGGGGGAGGTGTGGCATTTCCTGGCCAACTTGCTCCAGCTGTGGCTCACTCAGCCTCAGCCTGTTGCTTGTCTGATCAACCCAGCTGAGGCTGCTTTATCAGGGTAGCATTCTCTCAACCCTGATGCTGACCAATACTTGGCTCCACACTTTTCTTTGCAGACTCAAACTTGCCCTCTTCCTCTGAACTCGCATCTGGAGAGGGGTCCAGGGGCAGATCCATGACAGTGGTCAAAGGAACCACCACCAAAGATGGTCAAAGACATGAGGAGTAAGCCATGTCTTTATGGCAGCAGAAGTCCTGCCAAAAGAGTCCTTAAACTCTAGAATTTTCCAAAGAAGATATTGCACAGGTGCAAATCCTGTGTATTTGTATATTCACAGATGATCTTTCAAAAAACTATAATCAATTCTCAGATGACAATTCAGACAAATTGCTTAATATTTAGTGATAATAAAAATTAGCAGATTTCAGTATTTACACTTAGCTCATTACATTGCTATATCCAGTCTGTTATCTCAAAGGAGCACTTACACGTGCTGCTCCTCCCCACTTACTCTCAAATCAAAACAATATAATGATTTGTTTAGTTTAAGAGGTCAACATTATTCAGTGAGTTACAAGAGTAAGGATTTAAGTATAAGATCCCTGATACTATTCTGAAACAACCAAATAGTTTTTCATTGTGAGGTAACATTAAAATAATGTTAAATGTTCATATTATGATTTTCTAAATTCACTCTTAAGTCCTCAGATGCAAATATCTTGGTTGGGTCAGCAGAAATTGGAAGATTTAAGTCGAAAGGACAGGACGGGAATGAACTACATGAAAGGAAGAAGTGGTGTGAGACATACAGTGTAAGTGTTTAGTAGGAGCTAGGAATACATTTAAATGTCTATTTATAACAATTAGTGGATAAAAGTTTCCCTAATTTGTACTGTATTAAACAACATATATTTTAGTTTGTCTATAATACCTTGATGCTGGAGTAAGCTAGCCAAAATTATGAAATATCTGCATCTTATGGGACAAAATATTTATCTAAATATGATTACAAATATTTATAAATATTTAAATATTTATAAATATAAAATTTAAAACATAAAAATACAAAATATTTATAATATAGGTATTTATTTAAAACAAAGTTTTAAAATATCAAAGTAAGTCTCTAAATTGCACTGTAAAAAACTTTTCCAGCATTGTACACTCTCCCATCATTTTCTAACATCTTTTGCAAAGAATGGCTCCTTCTCTCTGCTATGTATTCTTTAAATGCCTATTGCTTTGTTCTGAAACTCTCCTCAGATCCCCTAGTGTAGTAGTTCCTTCTATACTAACCCTGAAAGGATAATTTTAAAAATATTATCCCATTCACAAGAATGTGACTAGCACAAATCATCCTCTTTCATATATAATCGATGACTAGAACCTACAGTCTCCCAATTTACAATCCAGAACCTTAACCACTAAGCCAAAGGTAGCTTATGGGGAGAGTGACAGTAACGAGCTTTCTAATATTGTTCTTCAGTCAATATCTACTCATATATTTAAAAGTACCGTATTCAAGAGTATTATGTTCAGTAATTTCTCAGCAGAATAAACATGGCTGATGGATGAGCTTTTTATTTTCCTTCTACACATCTCCCCACGCTGGATCTTTTTCAGGGGGTCAAAGACTCTCTATAGCAGATTTGAAAGCCAGCATAAAGGAAAGAGAAAGGAAATTCCCTTTGCATAAGTAAATACAATCTGCTATGTCAGACTTTGTTAATTATTGATCTTTCTGTATTTCTCCTGTCTCCCAACAAGGCGGGGTCTCATGGAGGATGATGCTGAGCCCATCTTTGAAGATGTAATGATGTCTTCCCGAGGTCAGCTTGAGGATATGAATGAAGAATTTGAAGATACCATGGTTATTGATTTGGTCAGTAATTTTATCATTACAATTTTTTTGTTAAAAATGTGGCTACCTACCTAAAACTAGACAAAGTTATATAAAGAGCACTACCTAAGTATCCTGCTATAATGGGAAGTGGATGAGAAGTAATTGTTGAAACAATTATTTTTCTTATGGGCCTGTCAACCAATATATAGATAGGTGTTTTTCATGTTGTTACTTCAGCCTTGGAATCTCTAAAGCTTATAATATTAAATCATGGGTTTGAATTCTCGCAACTTCTTCCATCTTTTTTAGTTTAAAATGATCTGTATAAAGGATTGGTACAAATATAAATGTTATATCTGCCTAAACTCGACTGACGAAGACTTTCTTTGCAGCCTCCTTCAAGGAACCGACGGGAACGAGCTGAATTGAGGCCCGATTTTTTTGATTCTGCAGCTATCATTGAAGACGATTCAGTAAGCTTTTGAACAATATTATTTGTGATTTAATGAATAATTTTCTTCAGCCTAACTTTGTTTTCCATTGTATTTTCTAGGGATTTGGAATGCCAATGTTCTAAAATCTGGTGAAGACATACAAATTTGGAACTCTGTTCTTTAGAGCTCAAGGCCTATATACTGTGATAGCTAATATTAAAACCACATTTTGATGTGATTTGGTTTGATTTTTAACCAAATGATTAAGGTCATTTCCTTTTTGTAATGACAGAGAAGAGGAGCTTCTGAATGAAACAAATATTGGCCAATCAGTCAACTCAGAAAGGCTGACCTACAAATCATTTATTTTCTCTGTCCTTGACAGTCCTAATACAGGTTTTTTCTTGGATAGGGAGAAGCTTTTAAATTAAGACTATACAGTTCTACATATGTTTTCAGAAAACATTGAATGAAAACAAAACTTTTTAACTTTATTTTTCTGCTGTACAACTTCAAAATGTTTTAACATTTGCCTTTTTATGTTTTAGAAGCTAGCCATTTTTATTAAATTTATGCCTGTCAGCCATTGACCAGCAGCGATGCTAATCAGCAAGCCATCCTGGTTGGAGAAGTGTTGTTAAACACACTGAATATGACTAGCAGTATGGTACACTTCTAGATCTTCTCTGACCATTGAGAGCGGAGCAATCTTACAAAAGATGTTAGAAGTCAGATGTGTGCATCTCTGCCAAAAAGTCAGATTCTGAAAAGAAAAAAAAACAGATTTTATACTTCTGAGAAGATTTATTTTTATTTATAATGGGGCATAAGAATAAGAGATGTCCATGAAGCCACTTTTCCAACAGATGCTGTGTAACATTCATTTTATATAGCACTAGGGGAACACACAAACAGCACATTTTCTATTGGTACTTGTTCTGTGCATTTTTAGCAACTTATACCAGCAAATAAAATATTCTCAGTAAAATAAACCAGTGGTTCTACAGTAATCTATTTGCTGTTTCTACTACCTATTTCACTCCCCATCAGACCTGAGGTACAAAAGCAGCAACTTTCTTATGAAGCATAAATCACGAAGGGAAAAGGGGGTGTGCGGGTGGGACAGGAGCGGAACAGAACACTTACATTTTCAAAGCAATTTTAACTGTACCATAGAGAAGTGTTTATCTTTCCATGCCGTAAATATCCTTTTGTGCTATTTTTGTAAATTAATTTTGCCAATTAGATTTATTGTATGTGCTGCATAGAAATTGTATTTAGATGGTGACGTTTTAAGCTTACAATGGAATACAGCTACAGTCTCAGTGTTAACTGTGCATTATTAAGAGTAATTACTACATGATCTTTAAGCAGTTCAATCCAAAAAGTAATAAGCTGAATCATTGTTCTAAGAAAATTTCCATGGTGTTCAGTGATCTGGTCTTTTATTCTGCTTAAATATTACAATTCTTCCTGGTAGCTGCTAATGTAGTTAAAGGATTTTTTTCTTCACTTGTTGTGAACGTATCTCCAGCTAATAAGAACATCTGTTAAAATGAGGCCAAACTAATAATCTCTTTTTTCCTCTTTTGGGGGAATTTGAATGTAAAAAAACTCAGAAGCCAACATTAACTCTTATTTGATACATCCACTGTAGAAGTGCTTTTATATAACAAGTGCAAAACAACTGTAATCTTTCTTTTTAAAAGGTCCTTTAATGAATTTAAATTATATTTAATGCAAATCTGTTGAAACTTAAAATTTTAAGATCAAATAATGCTATTTTCATTTAGCAGTTGAGACTTTTACCTCTAATACTTGTACTTGTTCAAAATTATTATTCCCAAAAACATTTGACCCACAAATTCAACCATTCCTTTAACGTAGCTGTTTAGAAATTTTAAAGTTGCTAAAGTCACTGGGCTGGTGCTTCAGGACAAAGTGCGAGTTCTCTTGAAAAAGTGGTAAAAAATATTGCAAGCAGCCCTTCAGTTTGATGGGCACAATCATACTGTCCTTGGTTTGAACCAAACATAGGCAAGTCTTGCGCCCCATCACCCTTCAGATGAAAAACTGAAATGTCATTGATCATTACAGAATTCTGTGAAACAAAAGCTGTTTGCAAGCAAGTTACCTCCAATGGGTTTCCAGTTTACTTTTCAGTCAGTAGGGTTTTTTTTAAATGTGTCTCCTTGATTGGTTTTGCTAGTAATTCTGTAAATTGTACATTTACAACATGAGGGTTTTTTTTCCTTTTGTACAATTTAAAACTGATGCTTCACTTTTCCTTTAATAAACTCCTCAAAATCATATGTCCAGTAGAATCCTTTCCACAAAAGCATTTCAAACTAGTGCTTTCTCTTCTGTTTGCCTTCCATTTACAAAAATTTTAGTGAAGCTTGAAAAACTGGATTAATTGCACTTGTCATGATTACTTACGTTACTGCATGCCCAACATTTCTAGGAAAATATATTTTCTTTCTCAGTGAGAACAAAAAATATTTATGGTCCCTCTGTATCACAGATGTGGAATTTGGGCATAGTATTGCTCTGAAACATTCTGCAGCTCAGTTTTCACAGGAAGCCTTCCCTTATTAAAAGCTAGATCATATAGCAACATTGTAAGGAACCTCTTTTAGGTAATAAGTAGACCATTGTTCTTCCAGAGTTTTCCATTTTTATTCCATCGTTTAAGTTATTTGGTTCATTCCCTTTATTAGTTTTTACTGAGTGATTGGCTACATTTTTATCCTATCTTTAACTTTTAACTGCCCTCAGAGTTATAATAAGTATTTTCCTCTAAAGATACCATGGCTAGTTTATGGGCTTTATGACGCCCCAAACGGGATACAATTTTGCAGCATTCTAGTCCAAAATATATAAGAATAATTTTCATGTTTTTCATTATATTTTTGTTGATAGTATCTGGGGTTGCATTTCCTTTTTTGAGGGAGTGGGAGAAGACTAGCAGGAGTAGCATCACGAGGCTGGTTCATTTCAGCTGATTTTTCACTATCTCTAGATATTCTTCATGCATACTGCTGCCAAGTATAATTTCTCCCATCCCATATTTACACCTTGATTCAGCCAGCACTGTATTTATCCAATCCGTTTTTTGTGGAGCAAATGGCCTCTATGCCATTGAAAGAAAAGTACCAGTTTCATCATAATCTATTGATTTGATTTTAGAATGGTCATTTTTGGAATTTTTTCCCCCCTACAAATGATTGCGTGTATAATTGAACAAAAGTTGCTGGTTGTTGGAGCTTTTCTGTAGTGCTAATGCCACATCTTTCAAATCCTCAGGTAACGTTTTGTTCCATTTTTTATCTTTGAAAGTTGTAATTTTAACACCTGTATGTTTTATATGATGTGATAGTGAATTATGTATCTTTAGAAATGGCTCATTCTATATCATGGCATGAAAACAAGGTTATCTTACAGCCACATTCTTACTTTTGTATTCTAGTTTGTACTAACATAGCCTAGTTTCCGGTTTCCATATTAGCCAGGACAGGAGTTTTTATCTTAATAGGCATTATTTTGGATTCTTTGTTACCATGTTTGTCATTAGATTGTTGCTACTATTACTATTGTTACATTGTCTTATCAGCATAGTTCTCAGTATCACCCCAGTGTTCATGCCTACTCCACTGGAGTAACACTGATGTTGACTGCATTCATTGGGGGTATCCACTATTCTGATACCTGCAAGATTTATGCCATTTTGTAAAGTAAAACCAACTAGATGTTCAAACTAAATGCAGAGTTTAAGAATGCTACCTTATTAATCATAATATCTTAACTGAACTTTTCCTCATACTATTTACTCTCCCATATTTGTGATGCAGAGAAATTATGATGAAAATAATAAAGGGCTACCTGTACATGCATATGAACCACCAATTTTCCAGCTCTAGGTTTTGGTTTCCTAGGACCACAGTGATAGTCCAGGAATTGAGACATCAGTGTGATTAGTTTTTCTGGAAGTTGGCATTCTGTCAAAATTTCTACATTAGTTTGCATACATACATTTAGTACAGTATGAATTAATAGAGAGCTCTTCAGTATCTAGTTACAAATAAGCAATTTCTTGTTCTGATCATTGGTTAACCTTGTGAAAAATAAGATTTCCCATGGCTCACATGTTCAAATAAGTAGCATTTCAAGGACTATGTGAATGTGAAATCAAGAATTGTGATCTGAAATGTGTTCAAACACTACACATTTCAAGAGCTGGTAGAAAACAATGAGAAATACTGTATTTTTACAAAAGTGTAAAAGGGTGTTCTGTAATTACTCTTTCTGCACAATGTCCTACATATCTGACATTCCACTACCCTAGTACAGGAGTTTTGCCAAAATTGCAAATTCTATAAACTTACAGAAAAATTGCTTGAATGGAAAATACATGGTTGGAAATTCTAATTTTGTCTGTATCTGGAGGATACCAGGTTAGAAAAATTATTGTTGAATAAATATTCATTGTCAGCGCCAACTTTTAATTTAGAATCTTAAGAAACTACAAGAATTTAATTATATTTTTGTTTCTAAGAGAAATAATAAACTTAACTAGATTTCTTCATATGAATATGTTCATATTGGACTATAAAAAGGCTGAGTATTTAGACAATGTAACTTTTACAAGGCTCAGCAAGAATTTACAGTTTAAAGGCTGAAAATGATGCTCTCAACAATGATGAAAGGTAGATAACATTTACTGTATTTTCTGTTGAAAAAGACTGTCTTTATAAGTTTTTGACTGGTTTTTTTTTTTCATTTTCTTTGTTCTATTTTCAATCCATAAGAAATATCTTGAAAATGATGAGCAATCACTCACATCACTTTGGAGGAATAAATAATATATTTTGTTTTATCTGTTTTTAATGGTGTGTGTCAGGTGGTTCTGCACTAACTGCACAAAAGTTTGAAAATCATATGGATAGTATGCTTTAACTGTATTCAAATTTTGATATGTTAATATATATAAAATGGCAAAAAGTAATGAGTAAAAATTCAAATTCTGCAAAAGTGCAAATCAATGAGAATAAATAGAATTTGCTGAATGGGAATTCTTGGCGTTTTAGTGCAGCATATCACCAGTATAGGGAAGAGAGAATAAACAAAGCATAACAGATTTATTTTGAGGTGATATAATTACATTTTCTATTATTAATACCTTAAGTCTGATTCAGGGCAGAAAAGTATATGAATTGAATAAAGAAGTGTACAATTTGGACAAGTAAAAGCAAAAAATTCAGACTTTCATGCATTTCTGCTGATTATGCAAATCTCTTCCAGCTGATTAAAAGTGGAGCCATTTGTATTAGACTTCAGAAAGGCCTTGAGAGCTCTTAACATCACTTTTGTAGCAGTTCTGTCCTGTATACTAATCGGATTTAGTCTGTGTTCACATTATATATTAAGACATAAATTAATCATAAATATTTTAGCCTGGCATATTATGTGAGCCTTGAAATCTGGTTTAACTAAGCAGTGGCTAGATGTATCATGGGAATACAATTTTTGATATTTTGATGAATGAATCATAGTTGATTCAGTAAGTCTTAGTCAAGTACAAAGTTGCTATTTTTTTGTCCTCGAGTTATAATTTTGATCTAATTGTAATAACAATCTCTACCTACATCAGCCTGAATTGTTGTTCTTTTAATATTATTTTGGCATCACCAGCTGTTGATTTTTTCTAAGTTTAGTTTAATGCAGACATGGGCAAACTATGGCCCGCGGGCCACATCCGGCCTGTTGGGCTTTTTAATCCGGCCCGCCGAACTAGTTAC
>JAEANM010000421.1:21172-32819 GCA_017656035.1 Myanophis thanlyinensis | reverse complement strand
CGGGACGGGACGGGGCTCGGTCGTTAGGAGCAGAACATTTTGCTGCCCGCTTTGGGAAAAGCCAGGAAGTCTTTGCCGGAGTCCTGAGGCCCAGCCAGGCCGGCCAGCTGCCCCTTGAGCACCGCGGCTCCGCCCCCTAACGAGCGCCCCAAGGCCCCCGTCTCCAAGATGGAGCCTTTGGTGGTCGCCCAAGACACTGTGGTGCTGTTCAAGGCCTGGTTCAGAGTACTGTGTCTGAACAGGGGGTCGTGGAACACGCCGTCCACCCAGTTCCTGAGGTTGGCCACGGGGGAATCCTTCGGGGGCCTCTCCAGAGCGCTCGCCGTCTGCGCGGCTCCGACGCCGCTCGACGCCCCCTGCTGGCGCTTCAGCATGCACGAGGGGTACTCCGCCTGGTTGAGCGAGGTGGCCGTGTGCGCCAGAGACCAGATCCTCGGCTTTCCGCCGCCTTCGAGGAGCGGCGAGGGGGGCGGCGGCTGGGTCTGGTAACACGGCTTGGCCTCGCAGCTTCTCTGCCTGGCGTTCAGCAGCTCCGTCGCCTCGCAGCCTTCCGGCCCCGACCCAGGCTCCTTGAGGCAGCTCTTGGTCCTGTCGAGGGGGCTTTCCAGCGAGGCCGCGCCGGTCACCAGAGTGGGTTCCTTGCTTGGCTCGTTGGCGCACGCGCTGCTCTCCACGTGGCCGAAGGCTTGAGTCTTCAGTTCGCCCTCTGAGCTTTCCGACTCTAGTGGGTCGTAGTCGTCCAGGTCGCTTAGGCCCAGCTCTTTGTCTTCCTTCCCGGAGGGCTCTAGAAAGAATAGAAGAGGGGAAACGCTGCTGAATTCACTCACGTGTTATCTAGCATTTGCGAATGCAATGGCTCTTCCTTAGAGAGCCCGACACAAATAATTCTGAAGAATCCCCCTTTCTCCTTCGGAGAAACGCCTTGCTTTTCCTCAGAGTCTAACTCTGGTGCGTGGTCAGTCATTATTTTGAACTGGTTATTAGGGAACATAAATTAGTAGTTACTTGTCAAACCTTTAGGCAACATTTGAAATAAATGCAGGTACTGCATGTACTAGAGGTATTTACTCTAGTTGGAGTAAAAGAAGTACTTCAACTAAATCTACCACTCTTCCCCTTGCCTGTAATTTTACATTGCCAAGTCAGCTTTGAGGCTTGGAGAAGTAACTGTTGAAACAATCATTTGGTACCAATCTCTCCCTGCCAGATTAAGCTTGGCACACAAATGAATGCAGCAACTTTCTCTGGTTTCCAAATAAATACATTCCCATCATTGCACATCTGAGAATACCAGTTTCCCGAAGAATGATATACAGAACTGGCTATAAATCATGCCTTCTAAAAAAAAATTCTTGAGTACTATTTGCTGCTCTAAGAAAGGGTATGAGGTAGTGAATGGATTTACAACTTAATCGCAAAAGATTTAGTGGGTCTATTAGCACAATATGCACAATTTGTTTAGTGTTAATCTTGGTTAGATTTTTTTTTTGAGGTGTTGGGTGTTGTCCCTCAACACACCAGGTTAATTTGTGGGGCTGTAGGAACATTAACTTGGAAATTTATGTTTAAAGCATGTCATGTGAATACAGCCATTGAGTTGTTAAGGATATTGGTTTGCACAATGCAGCTAAGGAGGAAAATTATCCTTCTATTATCAAATATAATCTAGAGTGTCCTCTCACAGATAATTTCTCTATAAACTGAGAACTAGGATCCCCTGTCCCAATAGTTATGTACACAATCCCAGGAATAGATGATGACTGCATATTCCAATTTGCTATGGTGAGCAGAAGATGTAGGGAAGCCTTCCCCAACCTGGTGCCACCAAAGGTATAGGACTATAGGTGCCATCATCCTAGGTCAACATGCCATTCTAGTCCAGTGGGTCTGGAAGTCTCCGGATGGACAAAGCTAATATAGGGAGAAAAAGTATAAGCTTGCAGTATTCTAAAGAATGGTTAGGAGATACCCTCGACTTTCTCATTCTTTAGGTTCTCCCCTCGACCTTCTCCCTCTTCGTCCTCTTCCTCCTCCTCGTAGGGTCTTTTTTCATCAGCACACTTGTTCCTCGGGGGCCATGTCATTTTGTTCTCTTTCTTGAGCCTCCTCCGGGCATTGGCAAACCAGGTGGAAACCTGTGTCAGGGTCATTTTAGTGATGATGGCCAGCATGATCTTCTCGCCTTTAGTTGGGTAAGGGTTCTTGCGGTGCTCCTGCAGCCAGGCCTTCAGCGTGCTGGTCGTTTCCCGAGTGGCGTTTTTCCTCCGTGTCCCTCCATCCATGGTGCTATATCTGTGGTTACAAAGAGTGTCAGGAAAAAGAGGACGGGTGCTTAATAGACCTACCTTTATTCTGACTGAGGAGAATGTCTCACTGCTGTCTAGGGAATCCAGATTCTTCTAGCTCACGAATCATTCATTTGAGGGAATAAGACCTGTATTTACTCAACATTTAGCCAATAAACAATTGGACTTTGTAGAAGCATGTGGCTGGACTCTGCAGTTTGCTGGGGATGAAGGGCAGGTTTGAAAGTATCACTATATTCAATAGAGATTCCTCAGGGAAGGATGGATCAGACTACAGCAGACAGTTTGCCAAAGAAATGTGGCCTTTGGGAGGAATTAGTATACAGTTAATGTAAAAGGAATGTGTCAGAAAAATATCCCTTTTGGGGTGCTACTTCACTCCAGTAAAGACCTCCGAGTAACCTCTGTATGCGATGGTAATAAAAATATTTCCTTTTATTAGCAGCAAAATACTCTCTCTCGTTCTCACTCTCGTACACACAGAGACATTGGAACTATGCCTGAATATTTAATATACATCATCTAAGAAAAGGTCACCTGCACCCACTGGGCTTAAAAGGTTGAAACAGTGGAAGCGGAGATTCTTGGCGCATGTTCTTTTAGAAAACAAGCAATAACGAGATCAAAGATAAAAAAAGGTTTGTTTAACATGATGTTAAAAGTGGGGAGTGTCAACTTTAAGCTATCTGAATTCATGGGAAATATTTGGAAATCTGCCTCTGAAAGAAAGAGAGAGGTATACATAGGGAAGGGAAGGATCATAAAGTAGGAAGAGAAAATTATGATTAAATCAATGCTGATTGACCGAAATGAGGGAAATATCTAGATTTAAAGCTAATACTACCACCAACCTTACAATTTCTTTAAAATATTCGTTTGTTCATAGATGATAAAGACTGCAAAATACTGAAGGGGTGAATAACTAGAGGGATTAAATCACTAGGGGGGAGGGGGAGGGTGGGAATCCAGTCTTTTCACTTCAGGCTTTCTTCCATAATCAATGCCTACTTCTATTCTCATTGGGTGGCTCATGTTCAGAGGTTCTCCATGGAATCTCTGGAAAGCTCAGGTGCTCTAAAACTTTCAGGCTTGAACTTAAAAATATTTTGTGCTGGACTTAGAGAAACCTTGGAGAAGCTGTTGTTTCATAATGCCTATGCAGATTGTTAAATCTTCCATGGACACAGACTCAACACAATCAACTCATTACCTAGTAACCCAAGGTGGATCTGGCTTTTGATCAGTGAGAGACTGATCTCTGTGTGATCACTGAAGTATTCATCTCAAAAAATATATAGGAATTTAAAAATAAGAGCTGTAAGGCCAGAGTGATAAAGAGATTAGAAGAAAGTTATGGGTTTGTGACTACGGACAATAAAAAGGTCTGTATGGAAAGGAAGACTGGGCAGGTACATGAGTAGACCCTTGGAATTCTGCAAGGAGTTTCATTAAGGATTTGCTTTCTGTGGCTTCCTTGTTGGATTTCTTTTAGCAAAAATCAGTGCATGTATATTCAGAAGTAAACCTCAGTTCCTGGGAAGTGTGTAATATTTGCAGTGGTAAATCAATGCAGTGGGACTTTTTGCAGATCATATTCCTGTAGCCAGTGGAAGTGGATAAGTGGATAAACTGAATTGAATGCTCTAGGTCTTTTCATCTGGCGTACATAGGACTGAGATTTTTTTAAAATTAAGTAAATAGGATTAGTTCAAAGACTAATTCACATATGCAACAAACATTACTTGGCAACATCAGTGCATAGATGATTATTTGTATATCCTATGCTGGACTGGGATATTGTCCCTTTCGATTATCATTGGGGCTCCCCTGACTTCACAGCATTTCAAACCCTTTTCAAACCCTTTAAGGTAGGTCCATTATTACCCCTATATCTGTAGATGGGGATAGTATGCAATTAAGATAATGGATTTTCTAAATGTCCATAGTGGGGAGATGTGATCAGATGACTTCCTAATACAATTTTCAGCCATTACTCTCCATCACCGCTAGGGCTAACATTCCCATAGCTGAAAGCGTGAGCTTTTCACAGGTGGAAATGCATTCATAACACCTAATCCAGTAGAGGTTAGAACTATCAGGGGATGAGTAATCCATCTGCATAAATGAGCTTTCAGCTGTAGGCTAGAATACAAGAAGACCTGAGAACATTTTTCAACAGAAGTCAGTGAAATGTTTCCTCATGCTGATCAAATCAGAATAATAATCTGTATTTTAACTTAATATATTTTGCACGCACTGTAGCTTGCTGCTATTCAGGATTACTCATCCAGGTAAACATGCAAGTGTTGAGAGATTCAGCACAACTGCTGGACATTTATAAGTGGTGATACCCACCCCCACAAACACATACAATTATAGTTCTTTAAACCTGATAGGGGAGCAAACAGCCAGTGTCCTCCCCCAGCCGCTCCCTTGTCCTGCCTTGCAATTAATAGCTGTTTGTTTCTTACCTGTCATATTGATACTGACTGAGCGTGTGATCGTAGGGATAGTAAGCAGTCGCCTGGGTAATGCCCGCATGCGCAGATCCACTCCCATCCTTCGAATCAAAGCTATTCTAGAACAGGAAAACCAAGGATGGCTCGGATCAGCTCACCCCTTTCCCTGCCAGTAATGGGAAAGCAAAGCAAAGCAAAGCAAAGCAAGGAGCAATATCTTCTTCCTCAAACATAGATGGGAACAAGACAGATACTCCATGCAGTCAAAAATAGAGTATTTTCCCCCTAGCAAGAAAATTCCACACTGATTACCAGCCCAAACTCATGCCTGTTTATTCAAAAACAGGTGCGTAATGGGTATTTTTCCAAATCAAACCCACACCCTTGTACTTAAGAATTAATTGTATGCATTCTTCATTCAGGGGTTCAAAACAGATTGCTATCAATGCAGTAAGTCATTAAGTATAGGCAAATGATCTTGAAATTGAAAACATGGCAGACCACCTTAGAAATACACCTAGAAAGTTGGATCTTTCTAGATGTATTTGTCTGAGTATGGAGAAGGATCACCCACATACACACACATGCACCCTACTGCCCTTCACTGAGCACAGTATTATCCACACTGACTTGCAATTTCCTTCCACAAATTAAGAGACTAACACAATTTCTAGATTTTTCAAGAAATGCTAGCTCTCTACCAAGTCATGAATTTCCAGATTTACTCTCCTTTGGAACCTGAAATTCTAAATTGCAGTTCTGAACCAGGTTGAAGCTAAAAGTTAAACAAATGAAACTAAACAGCTTTGGAGGATCAGACTCCACTTTCTTCCAATGAGGAACATACTCCATTAACTACTAATTGTGGTCTTGCTTGAAGCAAATGGTTTACATCAACATTTATATTTAAAATTAATTTTCAGCAGACCAGCTCAGTGGATGGAGTTCATTAGGTGATATTTTATAGAAGATTATGATGAATATGCATCAGGACTGCAGGATAGAAATTGCTGTATAAATGTGTATAATGCAGTGCAGTGTGGTGTGTAATGAGGATAGTATGTTTTTACATGCATTCATCTTTGGTTACCAGCCCATTGATTATATTAGAATGTCTGTAGCTTACTATGTGGGTTTTCATCCATACCTGCATGTAATTGGATTGGGGAAGATTGCTCAACCCCATTAACTTTCCAGCATCAGGTGCCCTCCAAATGTGATGGACATCAGTTTTCTCCAAGGCATGTAGAATTCCCCAGGTCGAGAAACCACTGGTTCTGGAGGGGCTAAATTGTATTGTTACCCCATATTCCTACCTTTTTTTAATTCTAACTCAGTTCACTTTTGATCTGGATGTTTACATCTAAGATTGCTTCCATCCCAGCCCTAGAGGCTGATCTTAAGATCTAGGCAAGCCAGATTGGTGGCCAATATAGATTTCCTGATTGGTTTACTAAGTCTCTAAAGAATAGCAGGTAGGCTTTGTTAATTTCCTTAAGAAAATTCAGGGCATAGCAGCAGGCACAGACTTACCAAGGAATAAAAAGCTGATGCCTCTGTCCCATAAGTGACATAATTGCCATAGCCTTGAGTGTTTGTGTAGGGATTCCCATAGACTCCCAGAGCAGCTGCTGAATTGAGTTCGTGCCTGGCTGTGGCCAGCAGCCTGCTCTCATATACTGGACAGTAGACAGGGGTCTGAGTGGAGGGTGCTGCTCCTGAATCCGCCAAGGACCTACCACTGGTCTCACAGCAAGTTGACAAAGAGTTGGTGGTCATCAGGAACTAGAAGAAGAAAGAACAGGATGGTGAAAAGGAGAGAGACCTGGGAGTCAATGAGCTGGTTAGCTGACCCAGCAATAATTTATGTAACGTACACTTTAATGCCAAATCATAGAACTTAATTCTGGAGCAAACATTGCCACTAATTTCAAAGCAAATTATTTGCAGTTTCTCAAAGTTAATACATCTGGAATAAACTTTTCCCTGTCCTACCCTCAGGATAGGTAAATATACATGTCCAATCCTAGGGAATTAGAGTTAACATAATCTCACCCAGGATAAGAAGAGTGTTGTTCCACTCAGAAGAAATAGGAAAGTGTTCATCTGCAGAATCTCATCCCGGCAATAGTTCGAATTCTCAAAGATCAGAGTGACCCTATGCATATCTGCTCAGATACAGCAATATGTCCTACTCAGCCCAGTGGGTTCATTCTCAGATGGCTGTTTTTAGGGGCAAAATCTGGCTGTGAAGAAAAGTGTGCATAGAGTATATAGCTGCTCTCTACAATAGAAGAAGCCAGTGAACAAACAATTGATCTGTCTTGAATAAGTCTTTTATATTTTATATATTAGTTGCTTCACCAGTGTATGGACCATGTAGTAGTGTAAAAAGCACTTGAGAGAAAGCTAGTTGAACAGAGAAAATACTTTACAGGATTGATTCATTCTTTCCAAGGAGAAAACTGTTCATACTGACACTGGCAGAATATTACTCTTGGGCCTTCCTCATAACATTTCCCCTTTAAATAAAAGCTCCAAAAGTTCTTCTGGGAAATATGCTTCCAGGTCCTAGGTGAAAATCATTTAATAATTGTTATAATAGCCATTTCAGGATTCAGGGAACATTTAATCTACCCACCTGCCTTAAGCAATAGATTGTTTAATCTGAAAATACAGAAAGCCATTCCATCTGAGACTAATTTTGGTGGATCTTAAGCAGAATTGCTGCCTGGTGGGTTTTTGTGGATCTGCTTAATCCATCCAACCCTTTCTTTCCCAGGTGCTAAATCATATGGATTGACCCAAGCCTTCCTTTCTGCCCATCTGGAAGCAGAACTGAATTGAATTGAATTCAGCTGGAAGGCCAATTGATTTGTTTTCCTGTTGGTGCTGAGTAATGTGAGAATCAAAGACAATTTACATATTTGCTTAGTGAGGATTCGGCTTCACCGAAGATTAAGTGGGACTTTATTTTGAGTAGACAAATAGTATTGGGTTGTTACACTGTAGCTTCCCCCCAAAAATGTTTACCTCTTGTCTCTTACTGTTCACAGTCCTCTTCCCCCCTCCCCCTCCCCCATTGTTTCCAATTGAACTTTATTTTGGATTGATGGGCAATCTTACTCTGAAGTAAGACCCACTGACTGCAAAGGCATCCCATTCATAAAGCATAATTATCAAGGTGAAAATGATTTTTTTCAGCTTCCACATTTCTATCTTGCAGTCCTGGATTAAAGTGCTTTTGATTTCAGTGAGACTTACTTTCATATCAGTATTGCCCTCTAGAAAGAAAAACCAACCTGATTACTGTAAGGCTGGTCTTACCTGAGGTGCAGATGAATAAGGGTATCCAAACTGAGGGTAGGACATGGCAACTGGAGTGCTCTCAAGGTCCAGGAACCAGCAGCAGAAGTGTTGGGTTTGTGAGCCTGAGAGACAGCCTTAGTGTAGATTCTGGTCCAGATGAGTGAATAACTCCAGCTTCCTGGGGCCTTAGAGTACCAAGTACAAAAAAATATACTGAATTTTTCTACTGATCTTGCAATTTTTTTTAAAAAAAGTGTCATGGATGTATTTCCCCTCCACACAAATGCAAAAAAACAGTTTTAAAGGAAGAGCTGCCTAAGGAACCAGGCACGCCATGCCCGCCCTCCTGGCTTACCCACACTACATATTTGGCCCATCTACAGGCAGCGTGGCGGTGGCGAAAAATGATCCATCTCTCCATCCGCATCTGTCGCCAGGAAAGACCCCACAGGCCCCGCCCCTGGTTCGTCTGTTTTGTTTGGGTTGTGGGTTCCCTTTGGGGTAACTGCGGTTGAAGGCAGCGCAGAACAGCTCAGAGTTAGCTTTCTTGGGGAAGCGACCATCTCGCCCTCCGTGGGTGGGTGCTACCAGGCCCAGTTCAACGGAGCCAAAGTCTGTGGCGCCCCAAGAGAGCCACACGAGAGCGAAGCTCCCGGAGCAGCCCCGAAAAAAAGGGAAAAAGATTTCCAAGCAGGAGGAATCTCTGTTACGCTCGGACCCCCCCTCCCAGTTTACCGGCGCGCGTGTGCGGGGGTCACTGAAGGGTGGTAAGCACTTTTAATTAGAAATTAATTAATGAGCAGCTGCCTGACGCTGCTCCCTCCCCGCCCTGTAGTCATCAGTCCCGCTTACAAACGAGGCCGACAAGGGACGCGCGCCAGCAACGCTTTTAAATCAACAGTTGAATCTGTTGGCTGACAGCCAAGCGCACCGAGAGGAGACCCCCTGCTCGCCCTCGTCTCCGTCCTATGAGCCCATTAGCCGCAGCTCTCACCGCTCCTATTCAGAGCAAGCTCTTCTCGGTGTTTTACGAGAGTGGGAATTGTTTAAAAAGGCACTTTCGGGTTGGGTAGAGGGGCTTATCTAAAAGACAAAAGGTGATGAAGATTTCTGCGTCCTGATATGGAGGGACGGAACGGTTTACTACTTTTGACCGAATATGATATCCTCATCCACAGCCTTTTTAGCAAATAGCTGGAAGTACTGGTGGCATTTTTGCCCAATAGTCAAAAGCATTTGATATACAAACATTGACCCCCCTGCAAGGTAGGACCGCGTTATTATCCCGACCTCGGGATAATGCTTGTCAGTAGATCCAAGATGGAGGAAGAAACTTGGGACTTGATATATTGATCTCTTCAGTGGGACTCGCTCTGACTTGTTCTGACCAGTATTTACACAGTACTGGTCCATGTGTAAGTGAGGCTCTGATGAAATACTGCCACTAGTAAGTTTTCATTTCTTATTGCAAGACACCATCTCCAAGACCTGCAAGGGGGTCTTTTAGACATGGTTTTCTAGGCCATTGCACCTGTTCTTTATATTACTTTTCCAAGTCCTTTATTTATCACAAGCACAAATTACTACCTGGAATCTGGTAGGTAGATGAAATCACTTTATTACTCTTGTTTTAGGGTTCACCATCTCTTTCTATAATCTTCTACATGCTTGAAATGATGCTGAAAAGCAATTAAAATAAGAATGTTTTTTGTCTCTCTGATAGAGTGAAATTTCACCATCTCTGACTAGCAAACTTTGATTCTGTTTTGCAAAGTTCAGTTCTGTCCCAGCTAAATCTAGATGATATTCATCACAGAGCCAGAACCTGACCATTCTAAAAAACAGAATATGCTAATAAGCAAAAGTAGCATTATTTTCCCTTCCAAACAAAGCCTGATGATTTAAGCTTTAAAATGTTTATATTAATAAGAATGGAAAACTCTTCAAATGCAGAGCCATAGGATGGGAGGAAGCCTCCAAAATCAATAATTTGGCATTGCTTATATTAGAGCCAGCCAAATACTTAATCCATGATAGTGATATGGAACCAAATCCAATTTAACCAACTTATGCTGCATAGAGGCACCTGCTATGCTTCTGTCTGATTTGGCTAAGACTATAACATAGTCAACATGGAACCAGGGAGTGAAAGACAGGAAAAGGTGGAAACATTAGATCAGGTGAATACTAAATGAGAAAAGCCACCCTACTATAAGCTCAAAATGTGCCTAAAATGTGTAATTTGTGTCCAAGTCTAGTTAGTTGAATGCTAAATATTTAAGATGCTTCAACACTGACATTTGTTGTCAAGCCTCTTGCTAGGCCTTTTTAATCTGAATATTAAATATATTTAAGTGTTTACTTGTTGTACAGTATTTTCACATTTAATGAGAATAATTGCTCAAGCCCTCTGGATTTCTCTGCTAGATTAAATCACTAACACCATTAGTACAGAAAGTTACTGATGTCAACAGCCAAACCACTGGCTAATTAATTTTAATAGTTGGAATTTCTGTATTGCTGAATACTTCAATAGGAGAACCCAGGAGGCAATTCAAAGGACCATCCCTAGATTGTTAAAGCTTTCAGGGATTCTTAGACTGGAATCCTACACAATGAACATTTGGGGATTATGTTTGTATGAGCATGCATGCTTAGGAACTCATGCTTGGCTGGACTTACATTCCAGATAAAAAAGATAGTTTGAAACTCATTTGAAACCCATGAAGTTTTGAAAGAGTGTTCAAGATAAAAAAAAAAAAGGGGGGGGGGATAGCATTTTTCAATGACTGCTGGACCTGAGTAGCAGTATAGATGTATACAGATGCAAGTCATTGCTTGCCCTCCTCTTCCCCAACATTTATTCCCACCCTGTTTATTATTAATCCTAAAGTAATCCTTTATTTAAATGACCATTTATTTCCAAGTGAGCAGATATGCCCTTAAATCATTACCACTTCCTTACACTTGGATGAATGTAACTTAAGGACTAAATATAAAATAGTCTGTTCAGGAAGCTTACCAATGGACCTTAGTAGGGTTAAATGCCATTTTTATTGAGCCTAAAGTCATTTAAAGATGGCACTTAGACTGTAAATCCAAGAGAATTCGTCTGAACCTACTTTGGTGAGGCCCAGTTTAAGACACTTTGGTGCCAAACACATACCGCCCTCATCCGAAACCTAGGTGATTGCTACCAAAAAAAAGAGAGATGCAGTTATCCCACAAACACATTCCCTTCTTTTTGACAGAAATGAAAAAAAAACCCCTGTAAATTTTATGTCACTGCCCTTTCTTGAAGTTCACTGTCGACTGCTCCCTTCTGCATATTGGTAGAGCTAGTTCTAGGTTAGGGGGTTAGAATGAGAAATTCTTGCAAGGATGGAAGGTCTTCAAAGCACACTCCTTCTCTTTTGCCCCTCCACTTTTCTCCCTCTCGCTTAGGCCTCCTTGCTAAGATCGGGGCACCCCACCTCTCCTCCAGGTTATGGCGCCTGTGCTTTGGGAGAGGAAGGCCAGGAGAAAGAAATAACTCTTTGAAAAGAGGAGTCCCTGGGCTTGCAAATCTTGCAA
>JAEANM010000421.1:0-21072 GCA_017656035.1 Myanophis thanlyinensis | reverse complement strand
TTACCAGAGAATAAATACATCTAATAAGCAGCTGAAAAGATTTCTCCAGAATGCGTAACGGGGGTGAGGGGACCTTAAGGATAAGGTTTCGAACCCTGGAAGTTCTTAGTTCCTCATCCGCAAGTGAGCCGGGCTTGAGGTACTTCATTTTCATATCTTACGCGGTAGCAAAAGTGGAGGCCTTTCCAAACACTGCAGTCCGAAAAGGAAGGCAGTCCTCTGGAGCCTGCGTCCTTTACAAAGGCGCAAGGGCAACTTTCCAGATTGTGTAGGACAAGAAACTCGGGGAGGGCGCGGGAGGGGCGGGAACCCAAAGCACGGGCTGATCCATAAAGAGTTTGGGTTAAGTCGGTTGGCGCTGCCATTGGCACAGAGAAGTATTCCTCTGGGAGAGGAGGCAAGTCGCGTTTCCTCCAGGGAAACTTTCACTTGTTTAGGCGCCGCGGAGCTGCATTGCATTGGCGATTCCTGAACCGTTCCAAGCGGTTTGCGGGGCTCTTGTCGCGTAGCAGCTTCAACCCCGGTCGGTTGTATCAGATCATCCTACCTAGCCAGCGAGCAGTGTATTATTTGATTTGGGTTAAGGATCGCCAGACCTTTGCTTCTCAGTAAGTAAGAGAATCTAGATGAGATAATAGAGGGGGTTCTCTTTATTCTTTTTCCCCAGGTGCTCAAAGGCTCCCACTTCCCCAAAGCAACCGAACACCTCTGAGCGCACGAAACGGACGGCAACTTTCTTAAAAGCGAAAAGCGAAGCGCGACCGTCCCGGTTCCTTTCTATGAGAGCGATTGAAGGAAACTGAAGTTATCGGGACCTCCAATTAAGCTATCCTGGAAAACAGCAGGGGAGGCCTCGCGAGACGCCCGAAGCAATCCTTCCAACCAGTTTAACTCCGAAGAATGTTAAGTCTCGGGAGAGGTCGGTCGAAGTGGAGGCTGCTTGGAATTTACGAACCTAAACCCAGTTACGACGGCAGGGGAAACACCCCACCCCCCGCAACGCGGGGAAGGATTCTTAAATCAAGCTCAGGCTTAATTGGGTTTATGGGTTGCAACACGCAGGCGCTCCGTTCACTAGAGGCCACCGGGGTGGGTGTGCAGCTTCTCTGATTGCCAGAGTATCCCAACCTTTGACGCCGCACTTAGCGGGGAGGGAGGGCAAGAGACCTTGGAGGTGGGGGAGAGCTTCGTGAGGATTTTCAACCCCCGATTTAAATATTCGTCCCGTCCCGCCATCTTCGTGTCCTGGGACTTTGCTTCGTATCCCAGGTTGCCTAAAGGAAGCCCTCCCTCCCCCCCCCCCAACCCCAAAAGAGTTCCTTCTTTTAGGCGCTGCTCCAGAGTCTGGGACGGGAATCTTTGCCTCCGATTTCGGAAGGAGAGCGTTCCCTCCGAAGTGTTGGCCGAAGACGACTTTCTCCGGTCCCTGTTGCTTGAACGGTGGCGGCCCGGTTGGCACTGCGGTTGATTTAAAAATCGATCCCGTTTCTGCGTGCAGCGGCAGCACCTTCTTCTGAACCAGATTGACTTGGATGTGAAGTCGCCAGAAGCCGATTTTTGAAATTTTAGAGGGCAGGGCAGGCCAGGGCAGGGCAGGGCAGGGCAGGGCAGGGCCGGGCCGGGCCGGGCCGGGCTGGGCAGGGCAGGGCAGGGCCATAGTCCTGTGTCTGCTGCTGGGAAGTTAGCCTCATCTTATCCAGAGAAAGTTGAAGAATGGCAGTCTGCGCTAGGAATTTAGAAACGAGTCCTACTGTGGGGTAAATATTGCCAAGCCTTATAAAGCGTCCCCCCTCCCAAATTTGTCACCTCCAGTCTAGTCTTTCAGATGTGAGGACTTCTAGCCTCATCATTGTACCCAACACTGCCGCTGGGGACAATGGGCGCTGTAGTCTGATGCGTTTAAAGCGCTACCTTACTTTCTCCAGCCGGCTTCCATTTAAAACAAAATCACTTCCGCACCTATTAAGCTTTTTACCCTGAGTCGCAATCCATATCGCCTTCACCCCCCACCCCCCCAACCTTTAGAGACAGGAACAGCGACCAGCGATAGCGTCTAGTAAGGCAGAGCTCCGAAAAAAATATCTCACCCACCCGGCTATTCTGGGGAAAGAGTGGCGGCGCGATTTCGCAGATAGCATTCGCTTAATACCTAATCGCAACTGGTATAAGAGTTCAAGAGAGACCAATGAATGCCCCCCACCACCACCACAAGCGTTCACCTATCTGCAGTGCGACAACAAAAAAATTAAATTCTAAAAGGAATAAGTGATGAAAGGCGAAAACGACCCAATATCCAACCAACTCTACCTTAGGAAGAGGCAGGGAGACGTGGGTACGTCTGCAGGATGTCGCTGCGCGCGCATGTTTCTATTTACTCCTTTCTCCTTTAAAGAAATAAAATCAGATGTTTCTAAGTGTCTTTTCTGCGCCCCCCCCCCCAATAGTTGAAACCTGGAGGCAGTACGGGAACAGGCACAGCAGTTTAGACAGGTGCTCTGCAAGATGTCAGAAGGCGGTGATCTGGTTGGCAGATGCAGAATAATAAGAGAAACGCCTGTCTTATCAGGCCAGGTGCACCAGAGTTTTCCAGCCGTCATTCGTCTTAACTGCCCAGAAATTACTACCTAGAGTTCTCAATGTAAAGTTTTCAGTCCGGATTGCACTCCGCAATTCGTACACGGACAGTAAATCACGAAATTTCTATCCATTTCTCATCTCGGGCTTCCAGATGACACGGGTGCGTGTGAGGGCGGGGTGGGAGGAGAGTTGTGGTCCTGAATTTATTTACGTGATAGATAACTCCAAACGAAGCCAGCGGGTGTCCTGTTGAGTAAGAGGACTAAGATAAGACCTTGGAGAAGCTGCCGCTGTTTATTTCAGGGCGGACGGGGCTTCTGAAGCCTGCCCGGCTAAATGCCCCGTGCAAACACGAAGAGGCATCCTTCGCTAAGGACGGTGCTGAATGTGAAGTAGCCGGTGGTGTCTCGGATGACACCGTCGCAATTGCCTTTAAAGATCTGGCCGGCCAGGACTCTTGCACCTCCTCGCTCCCCGCCCTGCAGCCCCGGCTTCAACTCCACGCGGAACTTTTGTGGCGTTAGTCTTTTGCATGTCTTATATAAGGGCGGCGTAATGGGCAGTAATGTCACAGAGCAGCTACCAGCAAAACAAAATCCTTTTTAGCTCAAAACCAGGTGGGTTTCAGTTATCATTGTGGGTAACAACAGGGACCCCCGTTACCTTTCTTTCGCGGCTCTACATTGCGGCAAAATCATCAGCTATACTGAGCTCCTTTTCGGCGGGGCAATGCCTGAATAACTTCAGCTCAATTCATCCCAGTGAGCTTCTTTAAGACGAAAAGCCAGCTGAGATCTCCTTCGCAGTCCCGCCATTTGGGCACACCTAGCCAGAGCTGCGAAATCACGATTAAAGGGTCTCCCGAGCATGTGCAGAGTGCTACACCATCACCACCGAGAAAAAGAAGACCACTTCCCTCCAGAAGTAAATCGTGGGTTCGATTTCAACCAGGCGTATGCCGCGTTCAGAAAAACACAAACACAAAATGGGCTCGCAACCCTACGTTCCCGCAACGGGGAGTAACCGGTATTGAAGCCACTCACTCCTCGGTGGGCAAGGAAAGGGTTGCACTTGGAAAAGTCTCCCGCGGCGCACGAGTTTTCCACCACCACTTCCTCCCGCAATCCCACACGCTCAACACAAGCAAGGACTTCTCTGAATCCCCCAAACTTTCATAACAAACTCGGTTCGCTGTCCCTCTCACCCCCCTCCCCGCCGCTTTCCGCGAAATATCCACGAAAGTTATACTCTCCGAACCAGTCGGCTTCTTTCGCTCCCACCCACCCTCCCTCACCAGCTCCCGCCCCGCGCGTCCCTTTCCCCCCCCCAGTAAACAGCGGTGCCAAGGCTGGGTGATTGATCACCGGCCGTTGCTCTCACCTCCAGCTCGCGCGGTTCCTTCTTATTCCAGGCGGCTTGTGCTGCCGAAAGACAGGCTAAGGACGTGGGGCGGAGGCGAAAAGGCAGAGCCGGAGAAGTCGGGTTGTGCCTTCCTTGGACTTGCGATCACGCCGGGCTGCGCCTAGGCTCGGCGGGCGAGGGCTTGTCCATGGCAAAGGGGGGCCGCCTCTTTCCGCCTCAGCCGCTGCGGTTCGCTTTGGAGGAGGGAGCGGCAGCGGCAGCGGCAGCCGCGCGCTAATGGAGACATTGCTCAGGGTATATAGAATACCTGACTGGAGTCAGCCCGGCTCGTGAGTGCCTCCAGTCCCCAGGCGCCCCAGTCACTTCACTAACCCACTGTAACCGGAGTGACGTTCGAGTGAATAGCTGCGCTCGGCGCGCGCCTCTCTCCCCACCTCCGCGCCTCCTGATTAACACTTTCCCTTGCTGGAGGCTCTGCTGCTGCCGCCGCCGCCGCCGCCGCCGCGCTTTGCTGCTGCTGCTCCCGCCGCAGCTCCTAACTTTGGTTGGCGGCTGTTGCCAGCGCGGGTTCGAAACGGGCGTTGCTAAAGAAAGCCGGGCCAAACACCCCCCTTCCTCCCCTCACACGTCCTCCCCCGCCCCTACGGTGCTCAGGAGGGACAAACGCGCCCGTGGTTCCGGCGGGGCAGTAGCTCTTCACCTCAGGAACCCTTGAAGTGGGTGGATGGGCGGGAGTCTGTTATCGCCAGCAAGCTTGTCCCGAAACTGGTGAGTTTTCACTGGAGAGCTTGACTGGGCCTCGGGACTCTCGGCGACTCCGATCCCTAAGTGCTGCAGCGCATTCAAAGGGCCAAAGCCAATTTTTTTCACCCATGCCCGTGATCTGTGGGTGCCAGCGGAGCCTGGGGTGGCGAAAGACGCTAAGGGTCGTGCCTCTCAAAGGCTAAACAAGGAGCAGAAGGGTGGCCCACTATCAGTAGCCTCCAAGGGGCTTTCTGAACTTTTCTTTAAGGGAGACCCCCAGAGTTCAGTGGAAGTTGTTCCTAAGCAAAGACCAAGGAATTGCAGCACAGGCCTAGGCATGTTTGCATAGAAGTACAAGTGGCTGTGCGGTTTACCTTTGGATAGAATCGCCAATTTAGTCTCTTTTTCGTTTTTTTCATACAGAATTCTCTGAGTTAGATTGGGAGCAAATCCTAAATGATCTTAGTGAGTCTTATTTTTAAGGTGCCTTCAGTGCCTATGGTGGCCTTGGCCTGATTGACCTCTTCTCTTATTCAGAATAAGCTTTTAGGAATCCACAAACAATCCATCTTACTTACTTAACAGCTTTGCTAAAATTTATTGTTACCACACACTCTTACCAGCTGAATGTAGAATATTACATTTTCAGTCTCAGGAGGGAGTTTAATAGTAAAAGAGCCAACTTTTACTAAAAGTCTTTCAGTTTCAAAAGCAGCCTGCTGAAGGCCCACCAAGTACAGGAAAAACTTCTTTCCAGCACCCAGAGAGACTTGAGGCAAGCTTAAAAGCATGTCCAAGTAGGCAGGAGGGAATCTCACTCAATTTAAATGTAACATTTACATCTTGGTCTGGAACATCTCAGTCTATGCTAAATGGATTCAAACTTCTTTAAATCTCTCCCTCTTCCTTTCCCTTTCCCCCTCTCCCTATTTTTTGTATTCAGATAACTGAAATCTTGCCTCAGTTTGAAATGTTTGATAGACCAGTTGAAACATTCAGGTGGATCAAATTATTTTTTTTGATCAAATCAATTTATTTTTGAACTGGATCACTTCAGGGCTAGCTAGAATTTTATCAATTTATGACTGCAATGAACAGGCAGCAGGCTGCATGCAAATACAAACCTGCATCTTTGAATTTTCTGCCTTAGGAATGATTTGAAAAGCAAAAATAAAAAAGAATTGTCCATCCACATTCCTGAAGAAGATGCCAAACAAAAGGTCATCATGTGATAGTTTTCTAAGTATTTTGAATTTTGATAATCTGTCCCCTATTCCTGTCCCCTGATGTTGTATAGCCCAGAGAAGTTTTTAATCACATACCCACCTGAGTATGTACATGGAAGCTATATGCCCTTACAAACAAAACAAAACACATCAATTTAAACAGGGTTTCATATTTTTATATTTTGCTCACCAAAAACCTTAATTGGAAAGGACTGAGTGGAAAACCTTGCAAATAATATAAATGACCATGAATGAATTAAAGGCCTCCCTAAGAATCCTGCACTTATTTACCTGGAAGAGGAACCTTGTTTTAACACCATATTTTTTGAAGAAAGCCATTTTAGGATGCAAGCTGAAATTTGAAATTAAAGTGTTCATGTCCTTTATCCTTGAAGCCTGCTAATCTGTTTAGTTTAGATATACATAGTGTTGCATTGACCTTTTAAAAATATTACATACTAGTCCTAAAGATATTTCCTTGGAACTAACTTCTATGTTCTTCAACATCATTTAGTTCAAAGGCTGAGCTGTTTTCTTGCTATTGGTATTTTCAAACATGGAAGATTAAAAAAGAAAGTGCATCTGATGAGTGGTATACAGATGTTCAAATTGCTGTTGTATATACCTTCCTAGGAACAACACATTCTGGGCTTTACTGAACTTGTTTCCTCAAAACACACAAATAGCTTGCATTATCTATATTGAGATGCCCATTTTACATACCAATATTATGTTACTAAGTGGGCTGGAACATTTAAGAAATACACGTACTTTCATGGGTGTAATATATGAAAAAATAAGCATGAAAATTATGGATGGAATAGACAATAATACTACTAATACTAACAACAATATAATGCAATTATTTAGCAAATGTTCAAAGAGCTTCACAGTCCTGATCTCTGTGCAACAACTTTGTAAGGAAGGAAGGACAGTATTATTCCTGTATTGTGATTTGGTGTGGGTTGAGGTTTTCCTTCCTTTTCAAATGTCCATTTGAAAATTGAATTTTCACTGAACTTGAATAGCAGTGATGAACTTTTGCATTATCTGAGGCCAATCTCAAAGGCTGTGTTGAATGAAATCCAGGAAGTTCATTCTGAAATCTGGAAATAACCCACATTGGAAATACCAAATTGGAATCTTAAAAACAAAAAAAAACCTCACCCCAAGTGTAAAATTAGTAGTTTGTCTAATTTTGTTTACATTTAAATTAAAATTGTGTAGATTTTGCAAAACTAGCAAGCTATTTTATACAGTAAATATGTCAGGAGGACTGCATGAATGCGAGATCTGGTCTTAGTTGTCGTTGTGCTTTGAATCTGCTTCTGCCTTGAGGCACTGTTTGTTCCTCATTTTTGGAGATGCCCAGAGTGCATTACTGGTTCTAATGTACAAGGATCCACAAAGTGGAACATTTTTTTCCCTTTTCACACCATGATGTGATGTTCAAAGGACTGAAACATATTAGGAAGCCCTTTAGGGCTTTCAGAGTGAAAGGAACATTATTAATTTGAACTATGATGGCAGAACATATATTTTAAAAATTAATGATTTACCTGGTATTGACTTGCATTTATTCAAACCCATTAGTGCAAGAACTGAAGAGTTTCGTGTATATATATTCATATATATATTCTTATTATTTTAAGCAGTATGTTTTACATAAAATCAAACTATGGAATACATTTTTTCTGTATTCCATTTTTTTTGCAATATATTCCTTTCAGTTTATTGGTTTAATAAAAAAAATTCCTCTCCTTTTTCACATAGAAGGCTGCAATAAGTGTTTATATGATCTCCCTTCCTGGTTTGTAACAAAGTCTTGTAGTTCCTTTTCTCAGCTGAGTCCTGTATCATTATTCATTTCACATGCTTCCTTTCAGATACAGTTAATCTTAATTAGAAAACTATACCTTCCAGTCCATAAATTATGTTTTTACTTCCATCTAAAAACAATGCAATCAAGCAATACAGTAGATTATGAAGGACCATAATTTTCTCTCTTCTTCAGTGTCCCAAAATACATCCCAGCAGTAAGTCTAAAATGCTTTAGAACTGTTCTGATCAAGATTCATGGGCTTTGGAAAGTGATGACATGTGCCTGATGGGGAAGTCACGCAAATACAGATTTCATATTTGCATCAGACAGTCTGGAGGTAGGTAAGCAATTACGGCATTTGCAGGATTATGTCATCATATGTATGTTGTCATTCATGTTTTGCTGTGGCCCTCATTGTTCAAATTCAGATGTTTAGTACAGAGCATTGACATGTTAATCTCTGTTCAGAGTTATTCATATTTGATGCCAGCAAATTAACATGTTGTAGTACAATGATTAACTTTTGCTTCCACAAGGTGAAATAAATTAGTACAGTTCTTTTTGAAGACTGCGTTGTGCATTTCTTACTATTTTGCATTATTTATTCAGTTTTCTGTGGGACTGTGGGAAAATCAAGTTGCTAGCTTAGTTCAGATATTTTATTTGATCTCACACACTTAAGCCTAGTGTGACATACTGTAGTTATAGGTTAGAAACTATGGGTGAATGGAAGAGGGAGGAAATATTTACAAGTCTGCAGGAAGTTGGATTCTTTGCTGGTGTGGAATTACAATATGCATTCTCTCTTGGATGTAAAATGTTAATGCAAAAGCTTTGATTTAACCATTTTCATTTAGTTCTACCATATTCTGTTATCAAGAAGAATAGGACTCTATGGAATTGTCTTATGTTAATTAAGTGTCTATTATATTTAACTTGTGTGATCTTTGTGGTTGATATGGTATGGAAACTTTCTTTGGCACTATCAAGCTTTCTGCCCAACCAGTTTATTTTTTAAAAGATTACTTACAATCTTAAAAATGTATGGGTGCAAGGACCTGACACATATAAAGCAAATTTAACTTTGTTATTTTTTCCTAACCCCAATATATTATATATTCTTAGAAAAGAAGGTTGAGACAAGGGCGCAGTCTACTAATTTGTTTAGAAATATATTTACTACTTAGGAAAAATAGGTCAACTAGGATGAAGAGTGTTATGGTATCTAAAGGGTAGCAACTGTATGGGAGCAACTGGACTCAAATTTTCAAATTACTAAACATTGTAAAGTATATTATAAGAGAACTCTGAAGTCAGAGCAGGACAGGTCATTGGACAATTCATATAACATACAGTGAGCAGCTACTAGCTACTCAGTAAGTTGATACTGGACTGCAACCTTCTTTGTGTGTTTTCTGATTGCCTGATGGCTTTACATGGACTCAAGCCATGCTGGCTGGTCCCATCTGCTACATATATGTGAGTTTAGGTGAACTGAATGGCAACAGCTGCAGCAGGGGAGTTGTTCACTCATTCGTTTCAGCAGAATCGCTATAGCTGCAGACCTTTATCTGAGTCGGTCACAATATTACTAGGACAAGAGATTTATTTGTATTCATTTGTCTCTACTGGCAATGCTCCACTCTAATCTTCCTGTTGAATTCGGTGGGCTCAGGGAACTAAGGTGCTAGGTTTATTGTGCATGGTTACCTGGGGGTTAGAGACCTTGCATATCTCCAGCTTGAACCCTTTTGGCTTTATCAAGGATTCTAAAGATTTTTGCTATTTCAATTGTTTCAAAACAATTGCTTATTGAGGGGTTCCTGGTGTTCTCTGAGCTGGATTGTTTTCTGGCTGACATTTCATTACCCAAATTAGGTAACTTCATCAGTGCTACTAAAGGAGTGCAGCTTACTCCTTACTAGCAATGCTGATGTTACTTAGTTTGAGTAACAAAATATCTGCAAGAAAACAAGCCAGCTCAGAGAGCATTAAGGACTCCTTGTGTCAACCCTGAGCTACAAATAGTCCCCTTTATTAATAATTGCTTATAAGGGCAGATGTGCATAACCATGCTGCCTTGGTTTCTGTTTATTAGCATCCAGAGGACATGTCTTCTTGCCAACACCTGCATCTTTTGCCTACCAGATGCTGAGGCAACCCAAGGATGGTTTTAAGGTCTTCATTCTAGAAGTGGTGTTTTATAGATATTGCATGTGGACAATGTAAGGCGTGTTGTTGACATAGGGGGAGCATTTGGAAATATGAGTTACAAATAAGTAAACTTGTGGCTCCAACTAGTTCTGTTGGTTTCCTATGGGATCTCTCCCTTTCATCTGATTTCAGGCCTGTTGTCCCATCCCTTAGTTCTCTTTTGGCTATGAGAGAGGCTGGAATCTGAGCAGATGCACAAATATCTAACTCTTCGCTTCCATCTAGTGGTCAATATATTGGACAGTCAACTAACTGAGCCACGGTTTGAAGAAATAATTTGTTTTTCAAAAGTTAAAATTAGAGTATTTGGAATTTTTTAAAAAAAACAGTGAAAATATATGATACAAAGGAAGTATATATAATGATAAAAATAAACAAAATTTAAAGAAGGAAACAGAACCAAGTAGCATTAATATACAACTAGCCATTTATTTATTAAATTTACACAATATGGAAATATACTACTTAATATTCTTATTGCTACAACATAGATATATTTCAAAAGAGCTCATCACTTGAATATATCCTTTGACATCTGGATCATTGTTTTCTTTTCACCCTAGGATGATTTTCTTAGCCAAAGTTTAAATTCGATAGAACTTGAGTTCTTCATGAATTGTCAATCTTTGTATTTGGGAGTGTTATTCAGTATTTCATTACATCTTTTGAATGAAACAGGAGCCAAAAAGGAACATGACCAAAACATTTATCAAAGCTTTTACAATGCTAATACGCACACAAAATGGTTATCCAGATCTTAAAAAAAAAAATCATTTTGGCATAAACATGAAACAAGAACTTCTAATGAATGAATTTTATCACTAGGTCATAAAAACACACTTAACATATCTTAAAGCTTAGATAGATTGATTTTTCTCAATATTAATCTTCATTGTATTCTTTAAATTTACAGGTAGTCCTTGTTTATTGACCATTTGTTCAGTGATTATTTGAAGTTATGATGATGCTGAAAAAAGAGACATATAAGCAGTCCTTAAGGGTATGGCCTTTTCAGCATCCCCAATGTAGTTACAATTTGGGTGCTTAGCAACTGGCACAGATTTACGATGGTCACAATGTTCTGCAGTCACATTATCACCACTTGTGACCTTCATAGCTGGCTTGTAACAGCAAAGTTAATAAGTGCTTACAGGAAGTTGCAAATTGTGGCCAAATGATGTGGGTTTAAGAAGCTGTGGTGATTCACTTAATGAACACAGCTGGAATTAATAAATTGATCAGAAGTCAGGTGTGGTCATGTGACAATTGCAAATTACGGTTGTGGTAGGTATGCATATAGAACAGAATTAGTGACTATTTCAGATAAAAATCCACATATTTCAGGTTACTTTGAAGCTGCTAAACCATACAGTATTGCTCTAACAGGAAAGATGTACTCTCAGACTTGCAGATTCTGTTAATGTAGCTTTATAATAAAGTATAATTAGTACATCTGGTTTTGATTATTACCTGGTTTACCCCATGAGGCCAGCATCAATCTTGCAAATCTGAACGTATAGTACATCTCCCCCCCTCATATCTTTACAGTCTGAAAGTTATCCATGGACTCTTCTGAGCCACTTGCTTCACCCACTATTCAGTTGCAGCCTATGCTATCCTTTATCTTACTGTTGCCTTGGCTGTGTCTCTTGGCCCAGTCTCCCAAGTGTTTCCCACATATGATGATAGTGGATGATTTGGGTAGAAATGGGAAAATTAATGCTGGAGTCCACCCTCAGACATGGAAATTCACTGGTGATTTTGGATTAGATACTCATTTTCAGTCCTTTTATTGGGAAAATTGGAACAGGGAGTGCTAAGTTCACTAACTTGAGCTTCTGAAAGAAAACCAGCATCTTTCCCTCTCTTTCCTGATTGTGACTGCCTGCTCCAAATCATTATTTTTTAAGTTGGTTCTAATAAAGGGCTCTTCCAGATGATCATACTAAAGTGTTGCCCTAAATTATTAGCCCCACTGCCAATCTCTATCACAGCGATGTGGTCAGTAAATAATGCTAAGCTTATTTATTACTACAGGTCAAGTTAAGGAAAGGAATTGGTAGGTTTCCTTGACTTCTTTTCTTCTCCCATCATGTATCATTTATCAGGGAAAGTTCAGTGATTAATCACTGCATGGCTGGATCACTCTTGGAGGGACATAGAGTGGTGTCTTTATCACATGGCTTGATGAATAGATGGCAGGCATGAAAGGGGTTTTGGGTGAACCTGGCTGTCTTTCTGGGTGGTATAGGACTCCATTCAAAAGACTGCTAATCCTATGTTTAGAAAACAGCTTTAGAGCTCTTTCAAAGTATCACTAAACCCATGCTTATGAGGAGAACTAATGAGTGCAGCTCAGGCATATGGGGCAGATGTCTCTTCAGAACTCAGAGCTCTGATTTCTCTCACAGCTCAAACCAAAATGGCCAGGGAGGAAAGTGCCAAGGTACCAAAGAGGTTGGGTGTGGCTGAAGCAGTATGAAATAGACAATTGGATTTGGACAGATCCTCATTCTGGCCATAGGTATCAATACTTGCCAGATCATACCAGTGTAAGTTCAGTGTAGAAGAGAAAAAAAACCCTGACTTTAAAATTGAAGCAGTTAAGACCAACTATTGGCTGGGTAAAAAAATAAAGGTGGGGGCAGGTTTGTGATATGGTCAGGGAAAGTGATTTGGGAAAGGATTTTGGAATATTTCTTCAGTAGAGACAGGTAGCTGCAGGCAGTCACAGTTCTCTGATGAGTATATAGTCCTCATTTACCAACTGCAGTTGGGACCAGCAACTCTGTTCCTAAGCAACATGGTTGTGAAATGAAACATCATGTACTGCACAGACTTATGATGTCAATTCCAACAGTGGTTGCTAAGTTGATGATGCCAAGTGACTAGGCCTTGTGACTTCCAATCAGGTTTTCCATTGACTTTTCTTATTGAAACTGAATGTGAATGTTGGAAGGGATGATTATGTGATCATGGTATGCTGTGGCAATTGTAAACATATGTCAGTTGCCAAGTGCCTGAATAGCATTCAGGTGACTGCAGGCACTCAGCAATAAGTACAATTTTAAAGAATGGTCACAAGTCCCTTTTTTCAACACTGTTATAACTTTGAGAAATTGTTGAACAAGTGGCTCGGTAAGCTAGGTTTATCTGAAATGACATATCAACTCTATTTGGTATCTATGGGCCTGTATAAGAAGGTGAGAGACAGGTACCTTGGTCTATATACAAACCAATAACCCATTGGGAACCCCCTATCAAAACAACTTATCATTTAACATAGCACAGTACTTAAGCAAAATGGTTTGGTTGAGATCGGCATATGTGGGACTGATTGGGGTAGATTGTAGGGGTGACACCGAAATATAATTTTATCATATTTTATCTATCTTAAATTATTGTATTTTATTCCAATTTCATTTTAAATTGTATTTATCCAATTCAATTTTAAATTGCTTTTATCAAATTTTAGTAATAATTTGTTTCTGGAACGTTGCACTTTGATATGGCCCAAGGGCTAATCAATAAAATTAATGAAAATGATATCTATGGAGATTCTCAATCATCCAGGTCATGGTTTTCCAAAAGGCAACCAGACTTCCTGGTTTTTTCCTTTGAAAACATTTTGCTTCCCATCCAAGAAGCTTCCTCAGTTTCCCACTTAATACTTTGGTGCGTCTCAGGTTTGCACCTAAAACACATGGAATACTAATGCTCTAAGACTTCACATTAAAAAGTCAACTCCCTATAAGAATGTTTGCTTTAAAAGGAATTAGGCTTATCATATTTAAATTAATAATAACAGGGATTAATAGAAAATGGAAGTTAACAAAGCACTGACAATCACTCCACAATATTGGAATTAATGCAGCTTTTACATTTTTCTGTTACTAGCTGCTTGAACAAAACTGTGGTCTAATTAGCCTAATTAGCATTTACAAAAGGCTTTTTGCAACTATCATTGTTGTAGAAGAAGAGGATGTAACTTCTCCCCAAAAAAGAAGGGAGGGAGAAATATATATCTAAGTCACTGAGAAAAGAGGGGATGTGGTGAAACACCATTTACAATAACAAAACATTGTTATACACATGTTTTTTTATATCTGGTCTAATTGTTTGGTTATCAAGGTCATGTAAATATGGTGCTTCAGCTGAAAACTGTGCCAGAATTTGGAGGAACAAGTGAAGAAACAAGTTTTGCTTGGCTTGACAACTATTCCACGTTACTACATTCTTTTAAGTTAAACAAAAATATAGCCAGGAGCAGACAAGAGTGTCAGCAGTGACCACCGTAATACTGAGTGTTTTTAATTACTGTAACAATAAATCACAGAGGAATGTCCTCCAGGAGTGTAATGATTTTCTTTAAGAAAAAAGAAAAGAATCTTGAAATATTTCTGAAATTCAATTAATTGAAGGCACCAGATAAAAGGTACATGTTCTTAATGGCTGTAAAGGAACCCTAAGGGATGTAACTGAGCACTGAGCTGAACTTCAAAGTGTTACAGAAATACTTACAGTAAAAAGTATTCAGATCAATGAATCAGTTAAAATTACTTATACTTTTAACAGCCTTTTCATTTTCCCTTTTTGAGCTGGAGAGACAGATTTGCTCTTATTTCCTGGAAGAGAATATGTGTATGTGTGTGTGCACCTTTTTATAGATAATAAAAAGGTTGTTGAAACTTGTATAAGAAGTTCTAATTAAAGCCACCCTTCAGTCAAAAATGAGTATGGTGAATTTTTTAATTGATATATGATAGAAGCGACCAGGGAAACATAAAAGTGGTGTGAAGAGACCTACATTTGATGGCTCTATTCTCAGATTTCACCAATGTATGTAAATATTTTTATTTGAATCACTTCAATGCATCTCTTTGCACTCCCATATTGTTCTTTTAACCTTGTTACTATATGTTGGAACTGTAAGCTGCTCAGGGTCTGGCTATTTGGAGTATCATGGAAGCTAAGTAAGTAGGTAAATAAATACATTTATTTGTTTGTTTTGAGTTTTTTAAATACCTTCAAGATAATGTTGATTCCTGGTGATTGCCTGGACTAGTCCCTGTAGTTTTCTTTGCAAGGTTTTTTTTGGGGTGGGGGAGTGACTTGACCCTGCTTCCTTCCTATTGCTGAACAAAACAGATTGACCAAAGGTCAGCCAACTGGTTTTGTGCCTAAGGTGAGATGAGAACTGGTCTTGTCAGAGAAAGTTCAATTTTTGTTTATATGGTGGGTGGGCTGTCATGCCCCATTAAAGGTGAGTTTCCAGGGACCTTTGACTTGGCTCCTTTGGAAAGCAGCATTGGATAGAGAACTTAGTCTATTAAGAAGGGCTCTTACTTACTCAAAGATGAGTATCCACTGCTAGAATAAGCCTTGACTTATTCCTTGGGGACAACACAGAAGCTCTCCAATGTCAAGGGAGGCACTTTCCACTCTCTGTGGTCATCTCTCACTGCAGGATACCTGCTGCAAATGTTTCAAGCCCTTTCTGAGTTTCTGAAAGGCCAAAGAAGCACCTGGCTTTTAAGATCCATAGCCATAATATAAATAAGAAAATGACAATATCCTACAATAAAAGAAAATATACCCCAAGGGAGAAGGAGAAAAGAATGAGTCAAAAAGAGCCCATTTTAACGTAGCAAATATAGGGTAGCAAGCTGGGAAGGTAGCAGGTTGGGAAAGGTTGTGCTAAGAGACAATGTTGCTTGGCTATAGGAATGCAGAAAAGCAAATCAGATCCCAAGTGGGTTGCAACAATTTTCCCCTTCATCCTTGTTCAAAGCTGGCATGCTCTCCTCTTTTAATAGCCAGTTACATGTGTAAGTCACTGCCTTCATTTCCTGTTCATTCTGTTTTCCTTAAGGTCCAGGCTTCTGTTACAGTGACTGTGTGGGAGCTGTTTGCCATATGGTTAGTCTTGTGCCTGGAGGAGAAAGGTGGTTTCTTGCCTCTGCAGTAGCTGCCATGCTGGCATTGTTCCAGGTTTCCAGCAGAACAAGAGCTGCAGGGAAGGCTCTTCTTTGTTGCCCACGACATTTCCTTTCTCTTCTGCTGAGAAGGATGAGCAATTTTGCTGCAGGAAGGGTTAATTTTAGAAGAATAGTGGAAGGGGTCAGTTGTTCACAAGCAGGTTGAGTGGTAGACTAAACGGTGCTATTTCTGCACCAACACATTGGATGCTCTGGAGGCCTCTGAAACCCTGGTAGCTTTGAAAATCCAGAAAGGATTTTTCCAGAAGCTAAATCAACAAATTAATAAGTTAATATTTTCATAACTTCATCAAAAATAACTGAAATTACGCAAGACATTGGAAATGGGGTATCCTATATTGTTCAAATAATGGACTTAAGAAATGCTAAGTATTTTTCTTATGATCTGAAAAATAGGGGTCAATTTGAACTTCTCCCCCAATTTATTCTTCTTCTCAATGAAATGTTGGCTATTGTCCTTTTATTGGTGATGCACTAAATCTGAAGGTGCTTTTAGTACTTAAGGGTTTAGTTGTGCTGTTTAGTGGTTCTTTTTGGATTAGCACTATCATTGAAAAGCTGTTGGAAGGAAGTTAAAATGTAAAGATGTTAATGTATTCTTAAATTACATATTTCAATCTTTGGATTCTCAAAAAAAGCTCATTATATACTCCTAAAAGGACCTTTAGATATCTGATTTTAAATGGAAAGGAATTTGGAAAATACAGTTCTGTGTGTTGTAGGTTCAATTAATTTTGTTTAAAAAAAGTTTTAATACTGTCCATAAAGACCTAACTAGTACTCTTATATTATAAATATAGAAACATTTTCTTTCTTAGGTTTTATGTATTATTTCTTGTTCTTTTAAATTTTATTTTAATCTATATCTTTTTTGCTTGTATTAATGTTAAATTGTATTTTTTCCCCAAAATATGTAGTTCAAATTGTTGATATACATAAAATATGTTTTTATGTTTGTGTTTTATTTAATAGTTATGCTCTAAGAAAATCAATAAAATTAATAAAAATCAATACCTGGCTGTTTGGATGGATATGATAGATAGAAATGATAGAACTTGGGGTTATATCACAAGATTGCCCGGCATATATTGTTTCACTACAGTTGTTTCATTGGCATCCAGATGTTGAGGAAAACCTCATCCCACAGGGCAAGTGTTCCTACAGAAAAGCCATATATCTGGGGTCCTGATAGATGACATTGTTTGGTATCTGGAGCCCACCAATCCTCTAAAATCAAGTTGGCTGGGTGGAGACTATGGAACAGGCTACAGGAGAGCCATCAGGACTAGGTATTTTATTTAATTCCATTAATTTAATAATATGCTTTGTGAAGATAATGATGCAGCTAAATAAGTTGTTCTTGAATAATCTACAGAAGTTATTCCATTAAAATATTTAATTAGTATATTCTAAGATGAGTATAAAAATGAAAAAAAAAGGGTCTGCTTTATAGGAATAATATTTTGTTGCTGGTGTTGTTTTAATGCAAAAAGTGATAATTTTTTGCTTACTTCCAGTAATATAGTTTTATATAATAGTAAAAAAAAAGATACTCAGTGTTGAGGGGATAAAAATGACAGTTTTGTTTTAATAGAGAAAGTATTATATAGTTTCAGCCTTGCAAATTGTTAAAAAATATTAATCTTGTTTCCCAGTTTTAATGTTCTAACTTTTAATTGCTTATTTTTCCATGGAGCATAAGCATATAATCCAGATCCCTAAATTTGCAGAACATCTTTTTGTATTAAAAATAATCAAAATTTTGTTCCATTTTATTTATAAAGTATTTTTTAAAATAGCTATTTATTTAAATAACATTTTTAAATATAGAATGCTTCTTCTTAGAATAGTTTTATTTCAGCTGAACCTGATCAGAAATGTCAGACAATATAGTGTAATAATGTACCTGACCAATTAGAATGGGAGAATGTAAAAATGAATCCAGTCAGAAATAATTTCTATTGAAAAAAAGAATATTAGCCTTGAGTTCAAAGATCTGTCATATATTTACCAAATTAAATTCCTATAAATAATCTTATAGCACCATTTTTTTTAATGTTGTGCCTATCCGTTGATTTATTATTTTCTCATGCCACAAAGTGACTGTTTATTTGAACTCCTCCATGTTCTTATAAAAGAAGCAAGTCATTCACAGAGATTTTTAAACTTGCTACATTGAAACCCTGTTGTTTTATAATACTCTGAATCATGAGCCAGGGTTTTTAATGTTACAAGCAATGTGAGATTAGACATTGTGTCAGGAATCTCAGGAGGAGCAGGAGTTAATTTAACTCTGGAGTTCCTTGCTAGTTAAAGAAGATAATGGAATAGTGAAAAAATGCATTCTTTCTGCTGTAGGACCTACAATATAATCCACTCATAAACAGCTATTGTTTAATATGAGAGAACTACTAATATAGTCCATTTATCTATTAAGTTATAGATTAGTCCACATGGCCCAAATTAGAAAATAACATCTGAAATTGATGGGGGGGGGACGACACCAAGGAACATGACATAAATGATAGATTTTCTAATAGAAATTAGGAAACAAGACATTTCAGGATCATTGTTAGATATGTTATTGGTTAAATGTTCCATGCATCTATTTCCCAATTGTTTTGAATGATAGGATAGCCTTAAAGTTTTTATGTGCGTATATGTATGAGAAAGGCCATCAGTTGTACTACCAACTGTTACATTTGTGGTAAAAGATGTAGTTTCTTTTTGGGGTCACTGCCCCCAAATAAGAGATTTAAACAAAATATTCACCAAGTATTCAAATGGATATTGACGAATGGGGGTGCAGAAGACATTCAGCTAACAAATGTCTGGCAGGGTGAACCTAGATGAACTTTCAGATATAAAAGACACACGACTGGAGAAGTGGGTGGGTAGATAGTAGCTAATCTCCTTTCCATACTAACAAATGAGATTTCAGATTTAACATGAAAGAGACTCATGAGATATTTTTCTCCCCCTGGCCCCCTCCCCTTTATGCATTTAACTATCAGCCTAAAAACCTGCAGGTACACTCTGACTAAAAGAAATGATTTATGTTTTCAGCAGAAGAGTTCAGTCAGACCTCTGTCAAATCAGGTCACAAGATATTCCTGATGTGTTGAGATGGCCTTGTGCAAATGCAGGATTCTAGCTGAATCAGCTAACTCAACCTCAGTTGTCCTTACCTATTCATGTTCCTCTGTTCTTTAGGATTCAGCGCATGTAAGAGAATAATTTATGCTGCACATGAAGGCCACCAAACAATAAACATTAAAAGTTTTCTACCTTGCTTTTCTGCTTTCTGTTCTTGATAAACATTAATTGTTAATAACAGCCTCCTGGTTTCTAGACTAGTACCTTAACCATCAGATCAACATTCCAGTAAAGATTTTTTGTGGCTCAAGGGTGAAATGAGGGCTTCTTGGTAATCTCTGAGCTTGGTTGTTTTCTTGCAGATATTCCATTACCCAAATTAGGTAACATCATTGGCACTGATGATGTTATGCGGTTTGGGTAATGAAATGTCTGCAAAAAAACAAGCTGAGAAAGCACCAAGGTCTCCTCACCAAAAGTTCTTTTTCCAAGGGTTATCTTAATGTGTTGTTCTCCAGTCCTTCACTATGTTCCCTTTCAAAGCTAAAAATAAAACCACACTCACGGTAGCCTTTACTATTTGTATGGAAGGCGCTTCATTTTCTTGATCATTAGGTTGTTCTTTCCTGCTTTCTCAGCTCCACACAATTTCTGTTGAGATGCATCAGGTTATCTCTAAGGATGGTCATACAACAAAGACATCATAAAGTTTGGCAATTTTATTTTCAATTGTTTTCCCAATGAACCTGAACACAAAATTTGCCTTTTCCACAACTACTTTACATTGCATTAACATTTTGCTGAGCTGTCACAATGATCCCTAATTATATTCTTAATAACACATTAAACTTGCTTTTATAATTAAAAACAAACTCCCAGTTAGAGGGTCCACTAACACACAATGTACATCACCTTAATATCATACTGAAGTTAATTTCTATTTTGTTCCCTGATTTGGAGCAATTGTTCTGGTGTTTTCAGGCACTTTTTTTGACTTTCAATTCATCCTCAGAATACCAACAGATGCTTGTTAACTTTATCTGGATCTCAATTACAGCAGTTCTACATGAGGTGAAACAGAAGCCAGCATGAGGTAGAAGAACACTGAATTGACCCACATGTATCACAATTGTTCTGATGGATATGATGAAGACTATGTTTTTCAAGAAGTAAAGCCTGTATTTCCTCATCATTCTCATTAAAACAATCATGCTGGTTGGGACATTAGTAGTGGACACTAGCATCTTCTGGTGCAGATGAATGGACAACTTCCCTAAAGAACTCCCAGTCATCCTCAGCACTGCTAACAAGATGCAGGTAAGCAAACTTAGTTACTAAATTTTCAGCCTGTGCTGAGGCTCTTCAGCCTGGCCACATTAATTTTTTTTCATGGCCTTGCTTCCTTGTGGTCACCTCTTGGATCTGATGTGAAGTTTTAGTTTGGAGACAATGCACATGTGATCTGTCCAACAGTCAGTACTACATCTGACATTCCGTCTATCTTTTCTCCTGACAACGACATAGCCCAGGGGTCTGCAACCTTTAAGACATAAAGAGCCACTTGGACCCATTTCCGAAGGAAAAAAAAAACCTGGGAGCTGCAAAACCATTGCGACCCTAACCCCACCATCACAGTCCTCCTCCCCAACATTGCAGCTGCCGGTCTCTTTTTCTTCCCAGCCAGGGTGGTCGATCCATTGACCTGCTTGAGCAAGGGCGCATGACTTTTCATTAGTGGTGCCCCTCCCGCTCCTAGCACCTATTTACCCCAGTTTCCATGGGACTTATTTCCCACCAAGCCAGCACCCTTGGGGAAGGAAGAGGGCCCGAATGGCATTCCAAGTGCCATTCCTTGCCCCCTGCTGCTCCTGGTGGAATGTCCCCTTTCAATACCTCCGGTTACTTAAAATGGATGGCAAGAGGCTGCTTCCTTGCCTACCCTCTCTCTTCCCTCTCTCCCTCCCTCCCCACTCTCATTCACTCCCTCCCTCTCTCTTTCACTCCTTCCCTCCTTCTCCATCCTACTCTCCCC
>JAEANM010000420.1:0-36630 GCA_017656035.1 Myanophis thanlyinensis | reverse complement strand
TGTAATACTGTGTTTTTATCTGCTGTGAACCGCCCCGAGTCCTTGTGGAGATGGGGCGGTATATAAATATGATAAATTAATTAATTAATTAATTAATTAACTTTTAGCATTGAAACACGGAAAATAGAATCACTGAATGTTACACCGTAATGAGCTCTGCACTATCCTTTTAAAAACTCCCAGGACATATAAGAGCCAAGAATCTCCACACCCAAGAATCAATACAAGTTAAAATAATATTCAGTCAGGCATATGAAAATCTAACTGAGGAAAGCACATTTATGACCTTTTTTAGTCCAGGGAAATTTGAAGAGAGAAATGTGATTCAGAGCATAAGGGGACATTTGTCTAGCCTCTTGGATGCTTAAAACTAGCATGTCTTTCCTAGATCTAAGTAACTGCATTTCATTGTGGAAGAAGCACCAAAAAATATGGCTGGATTTCCTGATTCCTGCTTAACACAAAGTAAATCAAAGGTGAAATAATAGTTTTTACTGCTCTCATTTGAATCAAATATCTTTATAGCCTCTTTATATAGTTTGTTCATATATATATATATTTCAACTGCCACTTCAAAAGATGTGTACAATCTCTTTGAAATGAAATGCCAAAAAAATTGGGAAGTTCTTTTCATTATGGCATCAGTATGATGACATATATGGTAAACTATTATTTTAAGAAAACAAAGTATGATTTATTTTTCAAACAGCATTAACTACATATCCAAAGTCCGCAAAATAGAAATACGTATCAACTATTCAGAATAACGTTAAGCTTTCATATCTTGGACAGCTGCAGTCACAGTGTCTGATTTCCTCTTACTGCGCTTCCGTTTACCTTTTTTCTTAGATGTGGAAGACTGTTGGGATTCTTCAGTTTTTCTCTTTTTCTTGAGACAGCTGAGAGGATTTGGTCCAGCAGCCTTTTTCCGCTTTCTTTTTTTGGGTTCTGAAGTTTTCACAAGACCTTTTTTCTCTTTCAGAAATGTAATGGTCTGTTTATGGTGCTCCGGAATAAGCTGGTTTCTGTGTATTGCTTGTATTGAAGCCAAAGATTTGGCAGAAGGCTTGTCCAGAACCATTGTATTCTGAATTATAAATAGCAGAGGGATTCCAGGTCTTTTCTTTATTTTTGTGGCCAGGTGCTGATCCTATTTTTTAAAAAGTAAAACAAAACAAAAAGAGCCTGTTGCAAGATGCAGGTGAGTGCAGAATACACTTCATAGAACAATAAAAAACTCTAATTATATTCCCTCAGCCCATGCTTTGCTAAAATGTAATTAAACTTTTTGAAATATATAATTAACTTAATATTGTAAGCGTAATAGCTGTAAAGTAGCTATCACTGTATGTAAATGTAACAAGTAGGACAGCAAATTATCTTAATTAAAGATAAATAGTTGAGAAATAGTGAAATTCACTGCAGCAAGAGGATTTTTTTCTTGAAATCTGAACACAGTCTAATGACACAGTAATTCAAGTTTATGTAGAAGAAAATATTTTTAGAGCAGATCACATAATATTTTATTCAAAATATTCAAGTGAAATAAATTTACCTGTGTAGCTATAAAATAATGGTGTGGATTACCATCCCCAACCATGGACAATAAGCAGGCTGAACCACTCACTGGATTTTTGACATGAGAGCAGTTGCGAAGTTGAAATCTCTGTGCAATTAATTTTGCACCATACAACTCTTTCCCCAAGCATTCCAATTCTTTTAACACACATCTAAAAGGGAAATGTGGTAAGAAAAAAAAGCACAAAACTTTATTTTGTATTTTTAACAAGAAGCCTAATTATACCAAAAGTCTACATCTATAAGCAAATCTCATGAATAGCAGGTGCCAATGTCTTTTTGGAATTAAGGTGGAATCCAACTGACTCCAGATAAACATCCAAATCATGGTCCTATGATTGTGCGGATGCCACAACTGCAAGGCTTGGCCATAAACCTTGTTCAACATCGTTGTAACTTTGATTGCTGAACAAGTGATCGCTAAGCAATGCTAGCCTGTGTCTTATACTTTTAAGATGGAATGAAATTTCTTAGAATAGAAATGGAGCAAGATAAACATACTCCCAGGGAAATTGAATAC
Organism: Myanophis thanlyinensis; assembly: GCA_017656035.1. Classification (NCBI taxonomy): domain Eukaryota; kingdom Metazoa; phylum Chordata; class Lepidosauria; order Squamata; family Homalopsidae; genus Myanophis; species Myanophis thanlyinensis. The sequence goes on along the minus strand of JAEANM010000420.1, from coordinate 34,532 downwards.
ACATGTATGCACCAAAAGGCAGAAATACATCAAGAAAGGAAAAAAAATACCATCAAATATGATTTCAGTACATGATCTATTTCATCTGTTTTTGCTTTGACTGCTTTTCTTGTTTATACATGTGTTTTATTCTTGGGTTGTGAACTACCTAGAATTTCATATTTAAATAAAGAACATGTATCAAGGAACATTTTATTTATTTGAATTTACAAGTTGCTCGAGTTCAATGGACATCAAGTAACTGATAAGGAACCAATGTGTTATATAGTATGTAACATTGCATGATACTACTGTATGACTTTGGGCCAGTCACCCACTTTCAGTCCGAAGTATCTCACGGGTTATTGTTGTAAGAGCAAAGCATTTTGCTTTGGGGAAAAAGGGAGTAGGGAGTATTTGTACATCACCTTGAGCCCTTAAATGTGGGATATACTGTATATGCGATTAAAACATTCAAAATATCACCCACTCTCAGCTTGCCTCACAAAGAAGGATGGGACAGTAAGAGATAATTGACCAGAGACATCTATCTGATGGTGAGGATGGGTAGGTGTCAAAACAGACAAGATGATGGAAGGAAAGTCATTTGTTTTTGCAAAACTTGCATCCTGATACTGCTTCCACATGCTTGCTTGACACTTGTCCCCAACATAGGCACCTTTGTTATTAATATCTATACTCTGTTCTTTAATATTAGGGTTACCAAACATCTGGTAAAGAACAAGCAGACAAAGCTTTAAAATAAAATAGTCTGGTTTTTTTGAGTGTCTTGGGAATTTTTCACAGGAGTCATTCAAACTTTCAGTACTATGTAACCTTGTATATTGGCTGCTGCTTTCTCTCTCATCTACCAACAGATTTAATAGCCTAGAATTAGGTTATTTTTAATTTCCTGATTTTAGTAACTGGCTTCAAAACATCCCCTTCAAATCTATGATCACTGTAGTCAGTAGATGGCAAGTCATCATACATTTCTAAGGGAAATACGAAGAGCACATTGTTCTCCATTATATATTATTGATAGCATAGTTTTTTGAAAATAAAGATTTGTTGGGAAAATATTGCAAGGGAAAATTTTTCAGGTGTTGGAAAAAGTAATTTCATGTATATGGAGGCCTAAGAACTTTTTTTGCTCTAATTTCCATCATGGATGCCAAGATAATTAATATGATCTCCTTTTCCACCTAATTTCTCCTCCTCTACAATTATTCTTCTTTGCCTGTTCAGATAGTCCTTGATTTACGACCAGAATTGACCCCAAAACTTTTGTTGTTAAGTGAGACATTTGTTAAGTGAATTTTTCCATTTTTTCGACCTTGCTTGTGACTGTTATTAAGTGAATCACTGAAGTTGACAAGTTAGTAACCCAGCTGTTAAGTGAATCTGGCTTCACCACTGACTGCTTGTCAAAAGGTTGCAAAAGGATCACATGACTTTGGGAGACAACAATGGTCGTAAGTATGAACCAGTTGCCAAGCATCTGAATTTTGATCACATGAGCATGGGGATGCTACCAGGGTACTGTGAAAAATAATTATCAATCACTTTTTTCAGCGCTGTTGTAACTTTGAATGGTCACTAAATCAACTGTTGTAAGTCAAGTACTACCTGTACAACACTTGGCAACCCTAACCAAGTTAATTTGCACTACACTTTCAAGTATCGTTAGATTCTGGCAAAATAGGTTTACTGAGGGAGCACCTGAGGTGATATTTGGTCACTGGCTTGCCAATGTGGATCTAGAAGTCCCAAAGCAAGAGCTTATTCTAGACTTAAATCCTTGAGATCAGGCAAGTCTGTTATTCTAACTATTAATTGAAGGTGTATGTGTGTGTGTGTGTTCCTCGATTTACAACAGTTCATTTAACGACGGTTCAAAGTTACAACAGCACTGAAAAAGGGACTTAGGGCCGTTTTTCACACTTAAAGACTGCTGTAGCATGTGATTTACATTCGGATTCCTGACAATGGACTTGTATTTCATGACTCTTGCAGCATCCCAAGGTCACCCAATTTCCTTTTTTGCAACCTTCTGACAAAGTTATCTGGGGAAACCAGATTCACCAACAGCCCTGCTTCTAATTTAACAACTGCAGCGATTCCCTCTACAAAGGCGGCAAAAGAAGTCGTAAAATGGGGCAAAACTCACTGAACAAATTTCGCACTTAGGAACAAGAATGTTGGCCTCCATTGTGGTCCCAAGATGAGGACTACCTGTAATCCAAACCAGCCTTCCAAAAGGGACTGCAGCTGAATCAGGGCCCCTCCTCCTTTCCCCGTCTCGCAGGGACTTCGGCGAGTGGCCCCGCGTCGTTAAGCGTTGACCGGCAACCAACATCCCGGCCTTGTCGCGCGGATCTCTGTCAGCCAATCCCAGGCCACGCTGCTTGGAAGAGCTCGCACGGTCCTGCCTGACCGGCCACCCACCCACGAACAAAGCGCGCGTGCGCAATTTAGCAACGCGCTCTCGTGCTCCTGTCAGTTGTCTCTCGCAGCCAATCGAGGCGCGCTCCTCTCCCCCTCCCCACTTTCCCTCACCGCGTCGTGCAGAGTTGCGTGGCTCCGGCCAGGTAACCCGGCAACTGGTCCCGTATTTGGATCTTGTTGCGCAGCGCAGCCTGGCAGAAAGTGCCGTCCAGCAGCACCTGGAAAGGCTCCCGGAAACCAAAATTGTACTTATAGAAGCCTATGTTCTTCTTGGCATGCTTTTGCCGGGTGATCTTCATCACGGAAGCCGAAGGAACGTAAACACACGAGAACCCCTCACACGAAGCAGGCAACCACCTCGCGTTCTTTAAGCCGGAAGTTTGGTTGGTTCGTTTAAACGCAGGGGTGGGCAATTATGGCTCCTTCATGACTCGTGGACTTCAAGTCCCAGAATTCCTGAGCCAGCATGGCTGTCTTAGGAATTCTGGGACTTGAAGTCCACGAGTCATGAAGGAGCCATAATCGCCCACCCCTGGTTTAACGGAAGGAGCGACCACACTTGCGCACGCGCAGTGTGCTCCTGCCTGAAACACGTGGGCCAATAGCTCTGATAACAATTCAGAACCAGGCTGCAAAAATTCGGGATGGAAGCTGCTGGATGCAGAAAGTTGTAACGTGCTCATAAAAAAAAAAACCCGCAATAAAATAAAATCAAATTTAATAAGTATAACCTTCTGTTGGTTAATAAAAGCACAGCAATGATTTTGATATCTTCAGGGGGTGGCATTCACTCTGTTGTACGTTATGGCCCAGGCAATTGGGAGCAGATACAGTCTCTCAAATTGGGCTATTAATTTGGCCTCGACACTGCAAAGATAACAGCGTTATCCGTTCGATTAATTTCTCAATGCCTCCCCTCTTGCAGCAAAAGCAAATCTCGTGCACTCCCAAAACGAATAAAATAATTTTAAAAATAAAATAATGCTAGAAGAGAATTCTGGGACTTGCAATCTCAATATACAGAGAAGAACCAAGCTTGGGGAGGGGATTCAAAGGGCTGTCCCTTAAATCATGCCTCTCAGTTCAGTGTTTCCCAACCTCCAGAAATTTAAGAGGCGTGGACTTCAACTCCCAGAATTCCCCAATCAGCGTTGCTGGCTGGGGAATTCTGGGAGTTGAAGTCCACGCCTCTTAAATTTCTGAAGGTTGGGAAACACTGCCTTAGTTCATAATCACTTTTGAAAGGCTGATGTGCTTTTAACCGGAGGACTGCTGGTTAAGGGAATTGCCAGAATCGTGTAAACGAAATGTACTCCAAATTGTTTGATTGGAGTGCCATTCAGTGGTTTTCCACTCTTACCGACCACATAGGCGGATTTGCTCGCCTTAGTAACATTACCTGCTTGCGAGGCGCAACCCGATCCTATTGCGTCTTCACTGAGAGAAATCAGCCCGGTCTCTCCTATCCCAAAGGCCGGTTTAAAACTTGACTTTTGGGCTTCTGCAAAAGCGGAACCTTATTTTCCGGGGTCGTGTTTCCAGTTCCGTTACCCGGAAGATCCTATCCGGAGCAACGCTCCCTACCCTCTTTCCTTCTACCCGGACGGTGTGCTCGCGGCTTCTTTTGGCCATGGCGTCTCGTAAGGAAGGAAGCGCAGCCGGAGCAGCCGGAGCTTCCGCGGTCGGCAGCGGGAAACCCAAAGGCAAATCGGGCCCGGGCGACTCGGCGGTGAAGCAAGTGCAGATCGACGGGCTGGTAAGCGAAAGGGGAAAACTGGCAGGGATGGGGAAGAGCTTATTCAATCCAATCCAATCCTTTATTGTCAATGCACAACATGTGTGCAGCGAATTGGGGGGTTTTGTTTCACAGAATAGAATTCTTTATTGGCCGAGTGTGATTAGACACCCAAGGAATTTATCTTTGGAGCATATGCTCTCAGTGTACATAAAAAGAAAAGGTACATTCGTCTAGAACAGGGTTGGGCAGTTGTGGCTCTTTTATGACTTGTGGACTTCAAATCCCAGAATCCCTGGGCAAGGCGACCTAAATAAAATGGAGAAAACATTGTGAGGTGTATGTGTAAGGAACCCTTACATTTCAAAATGTTTCCTCCAATTTATTTAGGCTGCCTTGTCCAGGGATTCTGGGATTTGAAGTCCACAAGTCATAAAAGAGCCACAATTGCCCACCCCTGGTCTACAATCATGAGATACAACACTTAATGATAGTCATAAGTACAAATAAAGCAATCAAATCATACTAGGAAACAATATAAATCATAAGGATACAAGCAACAAAGTTACAAGTGGGAGAAGATAGGTGGTAGGAACCAGGAGAAGAATAATAGTAATGTAAACTTAGTAAATGGTTTGACAGTGTTGTGGGAATTATTTGTATTTAAATTATGTGTAGCAGAGTGATGGCCTTTGGGGAAAAAACTGTCCTTGCGTCTAGTTGTTCTTGTGTGCCCTATAGCATCGTTTTGAGGGTGGGAGTTGAAACAATTTATGTCCAGGATGTAAGTGGTCTGTAAATATTTTCCCAGCCCTCTTTTTGTCTCATGCAGTATACAGGTCCTCAATAGAAGGCAGGTTGGTAGTTATTGTTTTTTTCCCCCTGCAGTTCTAATTATCCTCTGTAGTCTGTGTCTGTCCTGTTGGGTTGCAGAACCAAACCAGACAGTTATAGAGGTACAGATGACTGACTCAATAATCCATCCATCCAATAGTTCATCCATCTGCTTCAGCATCCTGCTTCGATAGCGCCCTTTGAACTTGGGTGAAAAGGCAGCAGAGCCCTTCTTTACAGGAGGTTCCTTGATTATGTAACTATCAGGCACTCGACTAAACTGCAGGATTCACCCGCTGCACCAAGTCTAAAAGTGGTGTGTTTGTTTTAATTTGTTAGCATGCCATGTGAAGCAGATCTGTAGGTTATTAAACTTGGTGTATACAACATAGAGCCAGTCCCAAAGGAGCTTTTTTTCAAGAGGCAACTGGACTTCTTGGTTTTTCTTGGAAGGCGTTTCGCTTCTCATCCAAGAAGCTTCTTCAGTTCTGACTGGGTGGTGGGCAGAGGTGAAATTCAGTAGGTTCTAGCAGGTTCGCCAGAACCAGTAGTAAATTTTCTAAGCAGTTCAGAGAACCGGTTGTTAAAAGAAATCTTCTTTTGTTTTTTCCACTTTAGAGAGTTAATCTGTAAGAATCTGCAGGAAAAAACATTCTGGTATTGTTTCTAGCCTAATCTTTATTGCCCTGCTTACAAAAACTGCCCACCCAGTCACATGAGCCCCCGGCCATGCCCACCAAGCCACGCCCACAGAACTGGTAGTAAAAAAAAATTAATTCCACCCCTGGTGGTGGGGAATAGAAGGATTTAGACTCCTTGCAAAGTCCACATTTTGGACAGAGAGTTTGAAAGAGTTTGGTTTGAAAGAGGAGGTCTATGTCAAAATTGAACAGCCCACTTTCAATAGAGGGGGGAAGGATTTACAACATCATCTATCGCCAGTCTACAATATGTTATTTTAGCCAGTTGCTGAGGCCACCTGGAGGTTTATCTTTAGAAGCTTCTTGGGTGAGAAGTGAAACGTCTTCAAAGGAAAACCGGAAAGTCCAGCTGCCTCTTGAAAAAGCATCTTTGTGACAACCAGGAATGACTGAGAATCTACATAGACATTTAAAATAGAGCAGTGTTTCTCAGCCCTTGGCAACTTTTAGGTGGGCGGACTTCAACTTCCAGAATTCCCCAGCCAGTGACAAGTGTTATGTGAACTTAGTTATAGTATACTCAGCAAACTAGGATAAAAAATATCTCCTCAGGAAGTCAGGCAAAAGAATTAGATTCTATAGAATTATAGAATCATTAGGTTGGAAAAGACCTTGGGGGTCTTTAAGTCTAATCCCCTGCCCAAGACAGGTGTCTTCATACAATCTCTGTAAATAACAATAACACTTAGACTTATGTAATACTTCATAGTGCTTTACAGCCCTCTCAAAGTGGTTAACAGAGTCAGCATATTGGCCCCCAAAATCTGGTTCTTGATTTTACTGACTTTGGAAGGCTGAGTCAATCTTGAGCTGGTGAGATTGGAACTGCCGAACTGTTGGCAGTCAGCAGAAGTAGCCTGCAGTACTGCATTCTAACCACTGCAGCACCATGGCTTAAATGGCTGGCCAATATTTTCTTGAAAACCTCTAGTGAGAGAACATCCATCAACACCTGGAGGCAAACTGTAAAAAGCTGTTCCATTAAGCTGTTGCTTGATTGTTTTCTCTATCAGGAAATTCCTTTTCCTTTGCGGTTTGGATCTCCCTCTGACAAGGGGAGATCCAAACTCGCAGGTTCCCCCGTTGCTTCTTGTCCTAACTTCAGGTTCTGTAGAGTATAAATCATTGTCCTCTTCCCAGTCCTTGACTGTTCTTTACACAATTTAGCTTCCAGGTCCATGTGATCGCAGAGTGGGACCCAGTTATCAGAATATTGAATCTGTGTTATAAGTTATTTTTTCAGCATCGTATCTTTGAATAGTCACTAAACAACCAGTCATAAGCCAAGGACTACCTGTACTGATCAGGCTGATGAAGTAATGCTCCCTTGTCAATGATGAACAGTTTTTAGTGGCCTGGGAATAACAGACAGAATCTTTCAGGGTGAGATCTCTAGATGTTGTTCTACATCATTTCCCCCCAAGTGACTTGAATACTTTCTAGAGTCATCAAGCTATCATGGTGCTAAAAGAAAACCAGAAATACTGAGAACAGATTTTAAATCACATCAGTGATGGCCAGATTGTGCTATGAAGATGCTGTAGTCATTAGTGTTCAAACAACCATAGCTGGCGTGTACATTGCTGTATCATTGAAGGCAGTTTTGCAGGCTGTAAAGACCTATTTGTCTACATTTGCCTTATATTGGATAAGAATCTTCTTGGATTATTGTATGGGATATGATTATAGGTTATCATGATTGATTTGATTGTAAACTTAATCACCCTTTTATTATAGCTCATCATACTTGCCTAGTTAACTGTGTTTTTGTGATGCATTACTTTAAAACATTGCATTGCATATATTGGAAGCTGCCAATAGTCTCTCAAAAGCAGCCTATAAATACTTTAGATAAATTACGGCAGCATATTTCATTGAAACACTGATTTTGTGTTGCACGTGAACTAAATCTTAAGATGTGTATTCTTTCTGTGTTTATGTTTTGCTTGAATTAATAAAAAAAGAGAAATCCTTTTGTCGTGGAGAATTGATATATTTAGAACAGGAATACCCCAACCCCCAGGGCACAGACCGGCACCAGTCCATGGCCCCTTATGAACTGGGCTGTGCAAGTCGTGGGCGAGCGTGTGAATGTTCATTTGCACATGTGTGGGATCTAGGTTGTGCATAAAAGCATCCCTCCTCCCCTGATTCTGCCAACATTGCCAGTCCATGGAGCTAGAAAGGTTGGGGACCACTTATTTAGAGGACATCTAGACTGGTTTAGGACCATATAGGGAAGAGAGTTGAACACAGAAATTAAAAAGACAAGCTGCTTCATCGTAACACAATATTTTGGCAACTATTTCAGAATTTAGGCTGCTCTTAGGTTTAAAGAAAAATAGCACAGCTAATGTCTTAAATGTATTTCCCAAGTTTTAAAAAATGCCAGTGATGAAGATGGGATACGCACATTTAAGATTCATAAAGTGGATGCTTCAGATATAGTCACTTGCTTTTATTCCCCCTCAGACCAATAATTTCTGAAGATCAAACATGTGTATCAGATTTATTATTCTCTGTTAAGGCTCTGGTCTCTAAATTTAAAATGACACTAGAAATTCAGCTAGAGTCCATTTGAAAAATAGCTTGTTGAAGGATGGTAAGGTTAACCGCTACCACACTTAGCTGTCTTTCTGAAATAGTTGCATATGGAACCTGGAGAGTCATGTTTTAATGGGCAAGTAGCAGTCACTCATGAATACCGAATTTGGCATTCCACGAGTATAAAAGATTGTAGCTACTGATGGCTGAAATTCTAATCATTATTCTTGAAATGTTGTTTGTATTTTCATTAGATAGTAGAGCTCAAACTTGGTGGCTTGAAGAGATACCAATATTAATGCTTATGTCTCTTGAGTGAAATAACTGCTCTACATGGTAGTTTGGGGTATCAATTATATTTTAACTTGGACTTTTTCAACCTTGGGAAGTTTAAGATATATGAACTTCAACTCCCAGAATTCCTAAAGCATTTTTGAGGAACTCTGGGATTTGTAGTCCATACATCTTAAATTTCTCAAGATTGAGAAACACTACTTTTAACTTAATGCTGAATTTTTGGCCCTGTTTCTTCTAATTGAAGAAACCTAGTTTATTCTAAAAAAAAGTCAATCGGTCATGTGATCAAAATTTGGATGCTTGGCAACTGGCATGTATTAATGTGCTGCCAGTAAGTTGTCAATTCTGACAACTTGTCAAGTTATCTGAACTACCATGTGGAAAATATGGTAGAGTTGTCTCTGACAAGGGCCTATTTGTCATCTTAATTTAAGATGCATGCTTAAGGTTAAAACGAAGGAGTGGGATAATTGCATATTCAACCTAGTAGTTAGAGATATCCCAGTCCAGTAAATATTTGTTAGATTTTTTAAACAGTAATGCGAAAGAAGTACACACTCTGAATTCTATACTCTGCTGGTTGCAAAGTAACAAAGAGAAAAAGCAGTCAAAAAAGGTTTCCTAGTTCAACTGGAAGTTCTTAATCCACTGTTCTGACTCAGCCTTCCACTAAACATGTTGCTGGGAATTATTGGGACTGTAAATGAGAGTTGTAATTGGTGGAACCAGTTACCTAGACAGGTGAACAAGTCTCCATCAAGGGATGCATTCAGACAGAGCCTGAAAGTCATCCCTGATGTGTGTGTTGTTAATCCAAATAGCTGCTTGGGACTAGAGAGCTTGAAGACTTGATAGCTCTTTCCAGTTCAATGATTCTGTGATTTCAGAAATCTCTGGTGGCTTCCATCTGGTGGCATCAGATCGGACAAAAAGCTGCTATTAGCGTGTTCATTTTGACGACTGTGTAGATAATGATACCCAATACTCATTTTTGTAGCAGTTCAGAGAACTAATTTCCCTGGGCACTTGTTCCAGAAACATTTCTCTTAAGGGCTCTTCACAGTTTCTGTAAGTATAACTCTTGCACCATGATGGTAACATTTCTCATTTTCTCATCTTAAAAGTTAAAAAATGTCATCTTTGCCTATTAAAATCTAGAAGAGATTGCTTAATGAAACAACTTTTACTTTATGATTAGTTAAGCAGAAACTTTGTCTCTGAATTGCTGGAGCAAAAACCTTGTGATTGGGTTATTGTGGAATGCTTTCCCCATCCTTATTGATTTTGGGTCTTTCTGAGCCTAAATTCCATTTAGATAAAATGTTTTTTTTTAAACCCATATAGACCGTGCCCCCAGATAATGTTTGTGTGTAAAAAAAAATATCTCCCCATAGATGCTAGTAGGTGGACTGATACTAGATTTGGTCTTAATATCAATTTTGGAAGTACTGGAGTATATGCTATCTCTTATCTACTAGTTCCATGGGATAATGTTGACTGGATTGTATCAGGTTGACTACTCTAAATACACAAAATGACAAATTTGAATTGTTGCTTGTCAAATATTATGTAGCCAAATATCACTTCAGCTCCCCAAGATGGCGCTGGTGAGGTAAGCAGCTGTCACAACTGCTCTGACCCTTTTTTTATTTGTTTTAGTTTTTTTTTCTAATCAAATTTAATCATAATTTAATCATAATTTAACTCTTAAACAACCCTTAAGCAACACCTAAGCAACCGCTAAGCAATAGTTAAGCAATCTAAACTGGCTGAGGCGTGACATGGGAGGAGAACAAAGGACAGAACTAGAGCTAGAGAAGATGGCATCAGGACAACAGGCTCGGGAGACCGGGGCAGGCTGGATGGCGGAGGTGGAGACCCTGAGGAGGAGGAGGCCTTCAGAAGTTGCTGAGGTGGAGGCTTCAGAAGATCACTGAGGTGGAGGACCCGAGGGTTCGCTGAGGTGAAGGCTGTGAGAGACCGTCAAGGCATCCCGAGGCAGCAGCAGGAGTGAAAAGGTTCGCCGGAGGCAGCAGCACCAGGATGACCTCGGGAGACCGCAGAGGTTCGCCAGAGGCAGCAGTGCCAGGAGTGGCCAAGGAGGAGATCCACAGCAACGCCGAGGTGAAGGCAGTAGCCTTGAAAACAGCCGAGAACTGAGAGGGTTTCGAAAAACAGCCCAGGACTGAGAGGGCCTCGAAAAATAGCCTGGGATAGAGACCTGGGATGGCACCACCGGATGGACATTGGTCATAACAGCAGACATTGTTTTTCGTCTGTTTCTTCTCCTTCTCTCTCTACTTGTGTTCACTTCCCTCTAACTGCTCCCTATCCCTATCCTTATCCTTATCCCCATCCTTCCTACAGACTATTCCCCTTGCTTTTCTAGATTCTGCAGTCACATAAGCATTTCACTGCATGTCATATATGTGTCATGTATGTGACAGATAAAACTTGAACTTCAGATAAAAGGGAGGGGTGCAGAAAGATTTGCAGAAATGGAAATCAATACTTTAAAAAAAACTGCAGAAAGAAAAATCTAAGGGAAATCTGTTAAAAGCCATCAGGCGAATGGATGCTGTTTGAATACAGAATGCTTTTTGATTGTTTTGAATGGATGAAAAATGGAAAACCAAAATGCCTTGGGCATCACGTAGATATTGAATATTTAGCAACAGAAGGTTTATTTTCAGTTCCCACATTTTTAGATTTTTTTTTCTTTTTAATAATGTTATTAAATATTATAATTACAACAATAAAAACTTATTTTTATTCTAATAAAAGATTAAAAATAAAGAGAAACTGCAGTAAAGGAATAGAAAAAAACAATAGAAAATAAATAAAAAATAAGATAGTAAATAAAAAGAAATATATGAATAAGTTCAGGGAGAGGCAGACACAGACAATAGCCCCTCCCTGGCTGGAAAATAAATAGGAGGGGTTTGGGAGTGGCTAATTGTTGCAGACAATTTCTAGTATACAGCAAGCAATTCGGATTTCTTGGGTAAATGCAGGTTTGTTGGGACTAATTACATTTGATCTTTTGTTTATCCATGTGAATAAAAACTGTTGCTACCCTATTTTTAAAGGGTTTCACTCATGAGTAAACAGCTTATCACTACTTGCAAAGGCTGAGTCAGAACAGAATATAATATTCAATTCATACCTAAGCAAGGGTGGTTTTTTCTTTCCTTGTTTTTTTTAAACAATTGTTGGAAAACAGATTGTTAGATGAATTAGGTCTCCCATCTTAAATGAATTTGTACTAATTTAACATTTATATTTCAGGTGGTGCTGAAGATCATCAAGCATTATCATGAAGAAGGCCAAGGCAATGAAGTAGTTCAGGGTGTGCTGCTAGGCTTGGTAGTGGATGACAGACTTGAAATCACCAATTGCTTCCCATTCCCTCAGCATACAGAAGACGATGCTGACTTTGATGAAGGTAATCATTTAAGATAACCTATGTACCAAAATAATAGAGTTTCTTGCCTTGTCAATCCCAAGTCTTATGGCCAATCACACATTTACCTGTATATCTTTCTCCCTGTAATATTGTTGCTGAACTGTACCTATATCGGAGTTTGATCTGGTAAGTCTGGTTATATACAGATAATTATTGGGATTCCCTATTCCAAGAATGCAGTGTTCAGACTGAATTCTTGGGGCCCATTTTTAGCTAATCCATTCTTCCTTGTGCTGACAAGAGAATCCAGGAATGGGTTAACCTTGCCTCATGGCTCATTGGACTGAGTCTGCCAAAGTTGTGAGGACACACCTCCATTGCCTGCGGTCCCCAGCTTTGGACTCAGTCTCAGATCGAGAGGATCTAATTTCATTAGCTCCTGAGAGACAGAGCTAGAGCCAAAGCGTTAAACATTCCTGGATTCTACATTGCCAGTGGAGAATCATCAGAATTAAGGTAATCCTCGAGTTATGAATGTAATGGACCCTGCCAATTAAATTTGAAACCAGAGGATTCCTTGGAGTGAATCATGTTAAATGAACATGAAAACTCCCTGCCTTCACCCATGCATTCGCTAATCGAATGTGCGGGTTGTGCACGAGGTATCTCAGGGTGGGGAAGAACGTGAAGGGCCTAGTGCTTCCAACCACCCAAGGGCTCCCCACATATCTCATACTTGACACATACCATCCTGCCTGACTTGGTCCACTTACCTGTTGAAGATCTTGATGAACTGTCTCCTCTCTCCTACGGTTTCACCTTGAACAATTTGGGTTACCGAAGCCTAGCGGGAGATTATGTCCCTCTAGGCTCTGATCGTCTTTGCAAAAAGCCCTTGCCGTCAAAAACAGAGCTGTGCTGCTGAAAACAGAGCCTGAGAGGGACATGACATTGGCGGCTCTGTTTTTGACATGGCTCCTTTTTTGGTGGCAAAGGTTTTTTGCAAAGACGATTGGAGCCTAGAGGGAGGTTGCATCTCTGTAGACTCTGATCGTCTTTGCAAAAAGCCTTTGCCGGCAATAAGGAATCCTGGAGGGACTCTTGCTCGTGCAGGCTTTGTCAAGGAAACAGCAAATGGAGGGAAGGCCTGAAAATCCGAAGCTTTCCCTCCATTTACAAAACCTTTTGTCGCAGATCTTGTCCAGACTTCAATTTGCAGACAACAGAGGCCTAAAAGTAGTGTGTGATCATATGAGATCGTGCGAGGGGGTATGTCATAACTTTGAACATTCGCTAAGTGAGCTGTCGTACCTCGAGGATTACCTGTATTGAGATTGATTTTCTTGGCAGCTCACGTAGAAGAATCTGATAATTTTCTTGGGTCAGAATGCTGTTTTGGTTCTTTCTAAACAGTCTTTTCCCTTTGAAATCAGGGTGGATAAAAATCAATTTAAAAAAAAAATCAATTTTTTTAATTTAAATTGGATTTTTTAAAATCAAATTTATTTTAATAAAATGCTTTTGGAGTAAAAATCTATCTAAAGATAGTTTTCTATTTAAGATGCATTAATAATTTAGTCTATTCAGCATGGATTGGAGCTCAGTTATGTAGCAAGAGGCTGTATGTTCGGCAATATTGGGACTGTCGGGGAGTCAACAGCTGGTCCGAGGAGGAGCCGTAGCGGGACAGAGATGACAGTTGCTCTTTAAAAATTGTGATTTAAATCAAGTATATTTAAATCAAGCCTTTTTACTAGTTATTTAAATCATGAGCACCTATTTTTCTTTAGGATATTATAGAAAATGAGTAAAGGTTAACTTAGCATCAAAGTTACAAATAGCAGGTATAGGAGGATGAGTCATGGTGTATTTGTTGTTGGCAAATATTATTAACTCCTCGGGTTGCTAGCAGCTTTTAGTCTAATTTCACCAGCTTTTCTGGAAGCGGTCCACTTGAATCTCTAGCAGGGACATTTTTTTCGACATCTCTGAAAAACCTGGCTGAGTGGAGGACCAGCAAAGAAAAGGGGATAATGACCAAGTAAGGGGGATGTGTGGTTATGCTAACTTTGCTTTGGCAATATAAAGTAGGAAGATTCTAGGATACAGCCTTACATGAGCTCTACGGAAGAAGATTGAAAGGCCAGCAATTGCTAGAAGAGATCTGCGGCAGGGAAGCTTAAGAAACTTCTCAGAATCCTGCCAAGTTCTGCTGACATTTGCAGATCTCTCCTTCCTCCCATAGCTCTTCAAAATGTCAGCAGCGGTGGACCCGATCGCTTGTGGGTACAAATTCTTTATGGTGCTAATTTGATAATTGAAATTCCATGTATGTGCTACTCAGGCTACCTTTTAAAGAAAGAATTGTGAAGTTCGACTCTAAATGGTGGTCAGTCTTAGCAAGGAAGAACTTTTGCCGTATGGTAATTTATTTTAGGCGGCACTGTAGTGTCAAAACTAATACCTTTCAGAAACGATTATTGACATGAAACATCTAATCATATTCTGGCAATGCAGTCCAGGTCAACAGAGCCATCTTGACATGATTATTTCAATACTTTTTTTAAATGAGTCCTAGAAGAAATTACATTTCCAGCTTTTCTCTCCTTCAAAAAAACGACCCGTTGACTGTCTTTGTGAGCAGTTGGAAATCAGTGGGAAAAGTTGTAGTTGACACTTTGATTTTCAGAACATAAATATTTAAATCACAATCCCTGTAAGTTACATTTGTGTGTCTCCTTGCTCAGCTGTAACCCAGAATGGCATCCACCTAATGACAGTATCCACACTGCAATTTTGCAGCATAAATAAGATTTCCAGCAACAACGTGAGATTGTGATGGCACATCTATTTGAGTAAAAGGAATCCTTCAATTTGTATCATAAATGGTTGAAAACTAGTCCTTTTAAAGGTTTCATAGCCATATTTTTTGTTATTCTGAATCCAATATTTTTCTTTTTTCTTTTTTTTTTCAAAAAGGGAGAAATTGCTTTGTCTGAAAGCAATCTATGGATGATCTAGGGTGAGATCATATATTTATTTACCTATCTTTGTGATCATGCAATACTTATTTCATCTTCCTTCTGGTTTTGCCACATATCCTTGCTTACATATGTGGGCTTTTATGAATATGTATATTTCCAAGCAGGCTGCATCTGTATCACAGATTTTGCCATGAAATGGGTACAACATAGCTAAGAACAAGGGGTCCTAGGATGATTTGACTACAACTTGAGGGATACCTGACTAGAAAGTGTAGTGAATGCTTCTCTGCCAAGTTATGTTCTCTTATGGCATAGAAGGAAACAAGCCGCTTTAATTTAGTGATGGTGAAACTTTTGGACTTTGTGGGTCAAAAATTCAGAAAATGGCCATCTTGACTGCTGTCGTGTCCACACACATACACAGAGACCTCTTCTTTAGACTCTTTTCTGGACCTTTTGACAGCAATGAAAGAAAGCCCTGCATTCTTGTGCGATTTTCAGTAGCTCCAGAGGCCTTCTCCGGAAGTTGCCCAAAAGGACCATTCTCTTGTGGGGTCCCACTAAAATGCTTGCACAATTTTCAGAGTCCTAGTGGACAATCATTTCAATATGAGCCAGCAGTGTGCTGCAGCTGCCAAAAACCAACACAGTTCTAGGCTGCAATAACAGAAGGATAGAATCAAGATCACATGAAGTGTTAATACCACTTTATAATGCCTTGATAAGGCCACCCTTGGAATACTGCATCCAGTTTTGGTCACCAGATTTTGAGACTCTAGAAAGAGTGCAGAGAAGAGCAACAAAGATGATCGGGGGACTGGAGGCTAAAACATAAAGAACGATTGGTGGAATTGAGTATGTCTAGTTTGACGAAAAGAAGGACTAGGGGTGACGTGATAGCAGTGTCCTGATATCTCAGGGACAGCCACAAAGAAGAGAAGGTCAAGCTAGTCTCCAAAGCACCTGGGGATAGGAAAAGAAGCAATAGGTAGAAATTAATCAAGAAGAGAAGCAACCTAGAACTAAGAATTTTTTTTGAGTAGTTAAAACAATTAATCAGTGGAACAACTTGCCTCCAGAAGTTGTAAATGCTCCAACACTGGAAGTTTTTAAGAAGAGAATACGTAGATAACCATTTGTCTGAAATAGTATATGGTTTCCTGCCTAAGCAGAGGGTTTAATTAGAACATCTCCAAGGTACCTTCCAACTCTTCTGTTCTGTTCTGTTCTGTTCCATTGGTTCACCATCAGAACTTTATTGCCACAAAGCAATGTGTCATCAGCAAAAGGAAGAGAAGGAAACCAACTATGGAAATCAAGGCTACAAACCAGAATGGAAGAGGGAACATGCTGGATAGGATTCAAAGTGTAAGCTAAAGAGCCAAACCAATTCCAGGCAATTCTTGGAATTCTTGGGGATTTTTTTTAATATAAAAAAACCCCCTATTTTAAAATATTTTGGAACCCAGAGACAGTTACAAGCTTCAAACAAATGGATAACAACTCCGGATTAAAGATTGTTTTTTAATTTATTATATTTATGTTACTGCTTTTATACATTGGACTATTGGAAACGAGAGGGAACTGAGGGAAGTTCCAGGCAAGTGGATTGAATTAAAATGAGCTTAATAACAACATGGTATTTCTAAGAATCACTGAGGCAATGATGAAAAAGCAGAAAGAATCTGAGGAATGACTCTGTTTTGATGTGATCCATTGTCCATTTTAGAATGGAGGCATTTCAGGCTTCGACTTGGCTTTCTACCAAAGATGATTTGTATATTTTCTGGCTGACATTGTGATTTAATTGTAAGGATTTGAATTTATCCACCATTCGTTATCCTTGTGCAGTACTTTAAAATAAGACCTTTGAATAAATTACATAAATCAAACAATGATCAGTGAGGTATATTTTGATCACTGGTATATGTCTCATGCTTACCTATTTTTTAAAGCAACAATAGATCACGTAATACTAATCGACTTACATAAAGTATACATGAACAGAAGCTATCACAACTGTGCTTCTTGGTTACACGATGGATGATTCACGAATATATATATTTGTTCTGAATCCCCTTTAGTTAGGAAGCTGAAATCACTGCCAAAATCACAGTTAAAAAAAACAAAAAACAAACAAGCTATATGACATTGAAAAATGAGCTCATAAAATGAAGTTTCTGCCATACCACTGTCCCGGAAAGGGGAATGCAATAAGCAGTAGCAAAGATCACTGGATATAAATTTCAATTTGCAAAATTACGTCAGTAAATGCTTTGTGTTGTACTGTTATTGATTCAGTGTCGATGAATTTCCCACCAGATTGCAATGCAATCTTCAGTTCCCAGCCAAACTACAGTTCTTGGAATTACAGTTTCAACACAAAAAGAGTTAGATTGATGGAGCATAGAACCAAAGTATCATCATTTCAGGCTCTCCACATCCAAAATACCACTTCATTTGTAACTTCAGGCAACGTCTTACACAATTCATTTGAGAATCAGCACTACTGTAGATAGTACTTCCCTTTAAGTAGATATACATGGAGTTGTTGGGTCAGATAAGTAGTGAAATGTTATCTTCAAAGACCTGTGATGCATTTAGGAACTCTTGGCGTTGAATAACTACTATCTTGTAAATGCTGTGCATATTCATGTTCTGTACAAGAGATACTTCATTCATGGAGCACAGGATCTCAACAGTTATTTAGCCATGATAATAGAGTGTAACTCTCAGGATCCAAAGCAGTCTATTTTTGAGCATGTTATCTGCCCTAATCTTTGTTCCTGTTTGTAAATTTGAAGAGGCATTTTGATGTGTGCCTGTCCATTCTCTCACATTGTTACAGAAAAGAATTTCAGCACTGTGTGAGCTCTTCCAGCCTTTTTAAAACTTGTCCCCTAGCTCTCAAATAAAAATGGTGCTTGATAGATTCTGCAGACAGGCTCTTCTGAACAAGCATACATGCAACACCACGGTAATTTTGATGCCTTATTGCTGATTCTTTGTGCCTCTTCTTGGGAGTGATTGATGGGTCATATTCATTTTCACATCTGTTGTTGTACAGTATTGTTTAGACAGACGTTGATAGAGTATTTCCTTGGCTCCACACAAATTGGGAAGAGAAGGACTTGTTGGAGAAGTGACCGTAACTTATTGATGAGGCAAATGCCTAACATGATAAAGATGTTCATCTATTTTAAAAAGGTCAACTAGAACATATTGCAAACAACTGGAAAGCCAAATAATAATAACAGGCAAAATGAACAGTGATATTGCAGATTTGAGACCATGTCAGCACACCTGAAGCCAGTTATGGGGGTGAAATATGGTGGAAATGGTATGAAATGACTCATCAAAATCAAGACAGCTTGCTCATCAATAGACAATAGTGATTAGTTACATAATTAACATGATATTACGTAGCATGTAATGTTCCTTTTCTTTGATCTGGTAATGATAAACCTGAATATAAAAAGAATGCAAGGTATCACATGCTTGGTTCTTTTTCTTCAGTGTCTACAAGTAAAGAATTCAGTTGCAGTCCTTAAGGAACAAAGATTTGTTTCTTACTGTGAACTTTTAAAAAATGCATATGTTTACCTACTCTGAATTACTTCAAAAAGAATAAGACAATAAATCTGGGATACATTCTCATTTAATTTTCTAGTTGTTCCTTCAGGCTGGAAAAGGTTTCAAGTGGAATTATTTTCTCATGCACTTCCATTAGATTTACTTCTATGAATTGGGCTCATCTGCTGCACACCTTTTACTTGATGAGGTACAAAGTAAATCTGTTTCAGGTAATGAAGCAAGACTGTAAGCAAGAATTATAATAAACACCGAGATTGGGTACAGTATTTTTTTTTTTAAAGAGAGAGAGTTATTGAAATATCCACTAGGGGGCATTGTTAGCCAGGTTAAAAAGCAATTACTTTTCATTTGTGCTTCTTAACCATGAAATAAGGCATTGGGGAAGGAAGAGGAAGGAAGCTGCTTTCATTTGTTAAAGTTCAGACATGTTTTATGTTATCACCTTCAGTAAATAGTATAATAAGCCCATTGTATTAACTTCAGATCAATTTATTGTCAGTCCCTTCAAGCAAATTCCTCTATTTTAAACCAAACGAGCCTTATTGATTGGGATGCATTTCTGCTGATTTTCAGTATCAAATTCAAGGAGATGTTCTCTTTTCAGTGAGATGGAAGCTGCCCTTCAAAACAATCATCCTTCCCCCCCCACCACTAATATTTGGACAAAGGACAAATGGTTTAGAGCCTGTGTGCACATGTAGACAAAGTACAGTGTAAATTTGTCCAGAAAACCATTTTGATGATTCAGGAGAGAATTGGTTGAAAGTTGACATTTCAGTCTGATTTCAGTTCTCCTTGGAAAAAGCTGTTTCCATTCATAAGTGAGTGGTTCAAGTCGGCTTTTATATTTAGTGTGTCAAGTTGACTTGGAGAATTAGATTAACTCATCTTGCAATGTTAACCCTAGTAGTTCCACAGAGACATTTCTGCCGTTCGTCCCATTTCTTGATTGCTGATTTAGATCTTATTACATATTAGTTTTTATAATGGAGAAGTTGCAGAGCTTCTGAATTATTCAGAAAATCTTGTTTGGATTTTATTAGTGCCCATATACTACCTTTTAAAAAAGTAATACATTATAAATAGTTCAAATAATTCATTAGGTTTGACTTCTCCCTTTACCTTCCTGATGTCAGCTTTGCTACCTATATTTGGGGATGAATAGTGGTAATTCTATCAAGTTATTCACTATGGAAAAAGCAAAACAAGTTCATGTTATGAGACCAGCCGTAACATTATGTTTTATTATGAAATGGTATCTCTGAAATAACTTCAAAGTTATCTTCTTAACATTTAATCCCCAGTGTTCTCTACAACACGCTATTTTTTTTTTATTTTTTAGACTGTTGGAAACATCGTTGGGTTTTCAGTTTTCTCTTTCTTAGACTGCATGTGTTTTCCAAAGTTTGTTTCTGGATATTGCCAAAATATGTAAAGTGTTTAAACTGTGGCAAAAATCTCTTCATAAACAGAAATCTTAAAGTAAGACATGGTATCTATTTATAAAGGAACACATTTAAACACAGTTTGTTCATATCCTGTGGATTGAAAATATTGCAGTCAGGGTGACAAGCTTCAGAATTTTGTCCTCTTTTTTTCCCTTTCACCATTGTTTCTAAGCTCAATAACAGTTAGCTCTTGAGGAGGGTATAAAAGCAATTTGACATGGCATAAAAATTCCAATTGTTTTTTTAATGCTTTAATGCAAACATCATGGGATGTGGGTACATTATGTATATAATTAAACTCTTTTAGGACTCATCTTTAACAGCTGTAATGCATAAAATTATCCTAATTAATCTTTTTACATTGTTAGCCTATTTATTAACATTGTCTAAAAGTTTGCATGAGAAGAAGCATCTAATTTTTCTTGATTTAAAGTTTTATATATGACCCGCAAAAATTTTTTTAGTCAAGAGTTTCTTGCTGTGCTCAGTTTAATTTTCATGATTCAAATTTTCTCTTCTTCTGTTTTTTTCTCTACTCTCAATCTGTCTTATTTCTTTACAAGTATTTAATTTCCAGGTCACATTTCATTGTACAAATCCATTCTGTAATACTTTGCTGAAAGTAAGGTTATTATTTATATAATATACTTATTTCTGTTATTTAGTATTACAACTGATTTCTGTTAGTTTGTTTGCTGATGTTATGTGCTAAGGAACATCTTGTGTCTTGAAAAAGGAAAAAAAAAGAATTTGTCTGTTATGAATTTAGGCTACTGGATACACCTAAAATAATTGTGAATTGTGGATATCACTTGCCATTCTCTGTCTTTAGGTGACTGAGAAGAATCATGGAATGTTATAGTGTCCCTTTTTAATGAGGCTGCTAAAATATTGTGTCATTTGTTTTAGGCAAGTAAACGAGTGTCTTTCTTGAATGATTTCAAGAAGAAAGGCTAAAAAATTATTGTTGCCCGGCAGATAGTTATTTGTTTGTGCCAACCTTGTTTTTGATCTCTTTTCTTCATCTTCATTGCAACATATGCTTGTTTTTCCTCTAATAATAGTCTGAAAGTCTTCCCATAGTAGCCATATGTCCCAATTAAGTAACTACCTTTTTCGTTACTCATGATTACATGAAAGACAGTGGTATTACTCTATGGTTGATATACTGTTACAGAAAGCGCAAAACATAAAATGCACACACATTTTATAACTTATGAAACAAACAGGTATTTAACAATCTTTTTATTTCCTTTGGCGTCAAATGTTAATTCAAACCATCACCAGCTCTTAATAGCTGTTGTTTGTGTGGGGAAAATAATGTGCTATTAATTTTTATTTTATTTTATTTTTTTAAAATACTAAATTGAAAAAAGATGTCTCCCCAGAGGAAAAAAGAAATACAAGAGTGGAAAATTTAACTTTTCTTTTTCAAGAATGATGTAGGCAGGAATCAGATGTAGGTATTCTATATACGCATGATGATTTTTTAAAAATACTAATTTGTTAGAGTGCGTTGAACTGAAGTTTAAATATTTGTGGTAATAAATGTGCTGAATGTTCCATTTGTAAGTTATTCTGATAAGTTGTGGAAAAAGCCTTAACCAAAGATTATATACATTAAAATCCTTTTAGCCTGGACAGCTGAGAAAACTTTTAAATTGAAGTATGAGGAATAAAGCTAAAATCTGATATTTGAAAAGTAGAATTAAGAGCTTTACTTTTAACTTCGTTCATATTTGAGCTGTTGATATGTTGTGAATTTTTTTATATAGTTGATGTTTATTTTAAAATTAGAAACATTAAAATATTACTTTCATTCTAAAAACATAGCTTAAGTGCCTTGATTTTTTTATATAATGCAGTAAGATAAAGTTTAATTATTTTCTTTCATAAAGTACTTGTTTTTTTTAAATTAACATGTATACCAAGTGTTTAAAACTAAGTTGTATGAAATATGCAGTTTTAAGTGATTTTTTAAAAATTAATATAAAAAATGTAGCATCATTAGAATATAATTTTCAAAAGTACTTCAGCAGTAAACTTCCTAGAAAAAATAAGGTATATAACTAAGATAACAATGAATTCTAAATGCCAGTTGTTTGTACGTAGAACAAATCTGCATGACAAAAAGTAATTGCAATATAAAATAAGTTTAAAGAACTTGAAACTAATTTTATACCATTTTAGCATAAATTCACTTTGAAAGCAGTTGAACCAAGTCTAAATTAAGTAATAGTTTTCATTGCTGAAAATGTTCCATCTTTTCTCCATTTATTTCAAACAGCTGATTGTTTTTGGTTTGATTTGGTATTGCTTTTGTACTTGCTTGGAATGCTTTTTTGGAGTGCCAAGTGGTTTTATTAGACTTAATGTTCTGTACTGCCTCACTTGGTAAGTGAATTTTCGTTTATTGTTATAGATACTTCCAAGCTATTTGATAAAAAGCTACTCTCTTGCTGTTGTTTTCCTTATATTCTTTCTCCCAACACCTCTACCTTTTCTTTCATTCCTATAGCTTGACTGTCACCTAGATTTTGCTATTGCAGTGAATTGATCCAGATCTTTATTTACCTTTTTTATTTACCTTCTTGGAGGAAATCCAAGATTTTAAAATGTAATAAACGTAAGACTAGCAAGGGAGAAGTTGCATCAGTGGCTAGGTAAAAAGTGTGAATATCCATCAAACAAAGTTATTTTCAGCTTGTTGATTGCTGGACACCAGTTTTTTAAAAAGTAAAATCATTTTACTTAAATTGAAGGTAAAATTCTTAACTTTGTGAACTTCCTATTAATACGCACACATTCTCCTTGTTTGTATATGTGAAACCTTCCAAGTTTATTGCAGTTGTATCCTCATGTATGCTTCTGAAACTATCAGGATAATAGATTTTGATAAACAAGAACTTTATTATGTGCAATAATACGAGTGCTTAAGCCAACTTTTTCATAATTAGTTTACTTAACATCTACAAGTAAGTCAGCATGGCCAAAGGCTGCTAGTGTCCTCATTCTGGGAGTTATAATCAGACATTCAGGTTGAACAGTTAGCCGAAAGACTGATTTATTTAGTGCATTTAAATACCTCCAAAGACATCATAAAGAGACTCTCAAAGAATAGCCACAATAAAATCACATTTGGATTTAGGAATAAAAATTATATGGTGACCATAAAGAATTGTCCAAGGATTCAGTTTCTACTTAGGTCTCTGCAACAAAATTGATTAATTACTGATCAGCTGGATCTCATGCAACTTATAATGGAAGAAATCTTTAAATATTGTAAAGTTTATGGCAAGTGAAATAGAGTATACTAAACGCCCACAAATGAAAAGCATTTCGTTTCTGCAAAAAAAAAAAAAAAAGATGGAGAAAATATACAGGTAATTGTCTCTGGCATGGTTATTTTATTTAAAGGTGAGAGAAGATGAAGCGCTTGAAATTAGGCACTGATTTTCTTAGGATTTTGTATTGGTGTGCATAAAACAAAAATGTGCTTTGTTTCAAACTGAAAAGAAGACTTTGAATTCTAGAAGGTCCTCTTCTGTCTGCCTACAGCATGGCTGAAATAAAAAGCCACATTTGAGTATATTGGTCAGGGAAAACAGTAGGACCCAGAGGCAGCTGTGGGGAACAATCTCTAGGCAGCAGCAAAAAGGTACAGAAAATAGACATTTAGAAAATAGACATTTTGCTTCCAGACATTTAGCGACTAGCCAGATTTTTTCCAATCCCCATCAGGTAGACCTAACCCCTGCCTTCCTTGAAGTTAGGGCAAGCATATGCCCAGAGGTCATAGGTGTTCAGATGGAAACGAACAGTGATGAGAGAAAGGCTGGCTTTGAGCTCTCACATGAGATACTGCATTTCTGATTGATTATCTTCCCCCAAGGCATGACAGAAAATATTAAATTAATCCCAGTCAGTCTGTTAAAAGGGTTAAAATAGGTGTTTTAAAATAAATCTCTTTTAAATATGTTTGCTATGGCTAAACTTAGCCTTGCTAAGGATTCAGGGGCATGATCCGTGTCTCCCTTTACCCAGAATTCAGAGGATAACCTGCAGATTTGTTACATCCTCCCCTACTTATTTGCCTGACAAGTGTCGTATCTAACTTCTTCCTTTACTATTTTTACAAATAACTCAAGATGGCACCACACACCTAATTCTCCTTCCTCCTCCTATTTTCCCCACAACAACAACCCCAGATGGGTTGGGCTGAGAGAGAGTAACTGCTCTAAGGTCGCCCAGGTCTTAGCTAAGGTGGGATTTGAACTCACTGTTTTCCAGTTTCTAGCCTGGTGCCTTAATCACTACATCAGACTGCCTCCACTGTGAAAGTACTGGGCTTGCAATGGCAGGTATCCCCACATTTTTACCTCAGCTTTATCAGTACGTGGCGAGGGAGAAATTAAAAGCTCATATAGCCCCTTAACTGAGGGGAAGTGTATGTAAAAACCAACACCTGTTATTTTTATTGCACATTTCTTTCCCACATTATAGGGAGGGGATTCATGTCAGTCACAGGCACCAGATGGAAAATGCCTTAGCAAGATGGCTAACTCTCAGTATCGCTGAACACAAACTAGGACAGCTCAACCCTTCCACCAAGAACAAGTTATATTTCAGTCCATATCGGAAAAATAATGGCCCCATCTTGGTCTGTGTCCAGAGCTAAACATCTGAAATGTATATTTTGGACCAGGCACAGACCAGTTAAAGCTAACTGTGCACATCTCTAGGATTTAGGGAAGGGGAAATTTAGTTGAAAAGAAGAAAACCTTAATTAGCCAAGCGTAGCAATCAAGGAAATAGCTTTGACATGATCTCCAAAGACTTTTATGTTTTCATGTGGTTTTTTTTTTTTAAATACAACTCTTTTTGGAATAAGCTCTTTGGGACAGGAGGGAATTGTGTATGTGGTTCCTAGTTTTCTTTTTCTTTTTTTTGTTTTAAGTAAAATGAATTATCACATAATATCTGCATGTTCCTTTTACTCAGCGAGTACCTACATCACAAAATACAGCAATAACTGCCATTTAGCAATTTAATCCAAATAGTTAAGGTTAAGAACTTGCAATCTGTCTTAAACATAAAACTCACCTACCTTCTCCTCTGCTCTTTTCACTGCCCATGCTTCATTGTGTCCAAGGCAGAAATGTGTTATTATTGCAAAAAGATGGCAAATCCTGGCAAATCATTGCACAACTCCATTTAGCTATTCATTTAGGTTGTCAGTGATATTGTTTAAGCATGGCCAACAAGTAGAAATGCATTATACATAAATGAGGCAGTAGTTGACTGTGTTTGGATAAGACACAGAATCAGATAATGCAGGTGAATGCCAGTATTGATTCTGGTTAATAGAATGTTGGAGGTAAATCAGATACCCGGCAAATACAGACTACATAGAGAGTGTAAAATTGGCAGGACGATTCTTGACCTGGCAGCTCGCCGATAAGGGTCTGAGTATCCCCTAATGGTTTAAGCATGCAATTTTTGATGTTATCAGATTTATTCTAACTAGCTTTTCTCTTTGTCCAAGTCTGAGTTTGATTTTATTAACATAGGCTAGTATGAAAATATGCTAGTAGAAAAAGAATATTTATCTGTGACTTCTGAGGCAGTGGAATCTCAAGTTTGGTTCTTAAATTCCTACTTGCCAATAAACATGTTTGGTTGTTTGTTTGTTTTTTTGTCTCTCTGGGTATGCAGAGGCAATTTTAATTGCATTGTCATGAGCGTCTTTCTCAGTTGCCTTAATACAGCTTTCCCTCAACTTGTCCTTCAAGTTGTTTGAGGGCCGCTGTTCATACAGTTCCAACGCATTCTGCTTTGCTCAGCAGTGTGGTTTCGGTTCTGTGCATTGTTACCTCATATGGCACAGCAGGGGCTTAACTCTAAACAAACATGCTTAAGGTTGTGCTGTAAATCATGCGCACCCAAGGGTATGGCCTTGTTAGTCTGTTGCTGGAGAAGTGAGAGAGTTTTATTGCACCTGGAAGGTCGGCGGATTTATTTATTGCACAAGCATTTCTGAATCACAGTCTGATTTATCAAATGCAGGAAATGTAGACTGGAGAAAGGAGTATGTATTTTCACACACACATACACACACACACACACACACATGGTAGAAGCAAGGAGGTTTAACCTGGGACTCTAAAGGTAAGTGTATTTAATTTGCTTGAATATGAGTATAGCTTGTACAGTGAAACAGGGTCACAGGCCATGTAGAGAGTTATATTAAGGGTACATAACTGAATGGAGCTTTCCTTTATTCCTCCTACCCCAACATGTTGTGTTTAGACAACCTGGAATTAAGGACAAACTTCCTGACAGTGAGAACAATTAACCAGTGGAGCAGCTTGCCTTCAGAAGTTGTGTGTGTTCCATCACTTTTAAGCAAAGACTGGACATCCATTTGTCTGAAATGGAGTATAATCTCCTGCTTGAGCATCGGGTTGGACTAGAAGACCTCCAAGGTCCCTTCCAGCTCTATTCTGATTAAAAGAATAAGGGAAAGAGGCAGTCTGTTTGCTTTCTCTTCTCCACTCGTGCAAACCTTCCAGTTGTCAAGCTGAAAAAGAACTTAGCGGCTATTAACCCAACACTTCTAGTATACATTAAACATTTTTCATGAAGGAGTTAGTCCGTTAACTGCTGCCCATTTTAATGAGTGATAAATAGTATTAATTCTAATTAATTTTAACTGAGGTAATTGAGAGTTGAAATCAGCTGTTGCAATTTCCTTGCTGTGGTTGCCTTGAAATCGGTGACTTTGATTTCAAAAGGAATGAAAAGTTAGTTCCCTCTTGTTATTATTTTTTGGTGCCGCTGCTATGAGTAAGTCAATAATTAGACTCCTCCGAAAAGAAGCCCTGGTTGTTGTTGTTTGGAGGGCGGTATCAAAAGAAAATAAGACCAGGTCCTGTTTTTGGAGAAACACAGTATTAAATATCACAACTCTGTAAGATTTTTCTTTCTTTTTTCTAAGAAAAATTTGGTATCATTTTCAACCGTCATTCAATGTACCCTGGGGATACTAGTAGGATGCATTTTATATACCGGTAGTCATTAGTATGAATGCCCATTCAAGTGAAATTTTTAAAATCTCCATGCGGGTTTTGGCCTCCTGACTCTAGTGCCAGCTGTTACCAACTGTGATTTTGCAGCAGGATGTTCTAAAGTGTGAAACATAATTGTATAAGTATGCTTGGGATGTTGGCTATAAGAGAGTTTTGGATGAATTATTAATGCTGTAAAATTCTTGTTTTTAAAAATGCTATTGCAAGTACGGTAGGAACACTGTTTATAAAGGAAACTGGATTCATACATGACAAGGGTATACCTCACTTCGGTAATGTTTGCATGTCGCTTTCAAAGATGCGCAGAATTCTTAAGAGGATTTTGTCCTGGAAACTTAGACTAAAGGATGGCCACAGTTTGCAAAACCTTGAACAATCACACTACTTTTTGGGACATTAGATCTATTGTACAACTTTGTTTCTAGCAGCAATGTAGTGAGAGAAGTTGGAACAAAATGAGAGAATAATTCAGAGCAAGTAGTTGGGTTGTAAGGAATCTGTTTGGACGCTGGGTGCCACTCCTGACACTCTGAGCCAGACTGAAAGCTGTTCTTTTACAACCGTTAGCATAAAAAACCTTGAAAATGGCAGCCTTGTTATTTGAATGACTTTGGAAATGGTTCTTTTGTGGGTGCAGTGCCATGCATGATTGGAAAAAATAATAATAAACCACAAAATCCCAAAAGGGAGTAATTGGATCAGTTGACTTACATGTCTTGGCAGTCTATTTTATTTTGTTTTTCAGCTTCCAGATTTTTGATAGCCCTTCAAATTTTATCTCAATGCTTCTTTCTTATATGCTGCAAAATCGTCCATGTGGAATTGTTCAGGTGCGTTGGAACATATTGTTTGGGGAGCTAGGAGGCCCCATTAGATGTCCACTGGTTATGGGACTTGAAAGTGGTGATTACACTTAGCTATGGAGGGAAACACATTTATAAAGTTGTAGTTTACAAGGAATGTTGGCAGCTAAGCAATAGAATAGAATAGAATAGAATAGAATTCTATTGGCTAAGTGTGATTGGACACATAAGGAATTTGTCTTCGTTGCATAGGCTTTCAGTGTACATTAAAGGAAATGGTACATACATCAGGAATCATAAGGTACAACACTTAATGATAGTCATGGGTACAAATAAGGGGCACAAATTAGCAGTCAAATCATACTAGGAGACAATAATCAATATAAATTGTAAGGATACAAGCAACAAGTTATAGTCATAGTGGGGTGAGTGGGTGATGAAACGATGAGAATAATAGTAATGCAGACTTAATAAATAGTGTTGAGGGGATTGTTTGTTTAGCAGAGTGATGGCATTTGGGAAAAAGCTGTTCTTGTGTCTAGTTGTTCTTGTGTGCAGTGCCCTATAGCGTCATTTTGAAGGTAGGAGTTGAAACAGTTTATGTCTGGGATGTGACTGGCCCTTAAATATTTTCCCAGCCCTCAATGTTCCCAAAGGTCCCAGATCCCAGTGTCTTCTCCATCAAATCTTACATTCTTAAATTCCTGTAGAACAGGACTAAGAGATGAAAATATTTGATTTGAATTGTCTGCCCTACTAGAAGCATTGGAAGATATCTCTCAGTATTGTCACTGCATAATACAGAATTAGAGAAAGTGATTTTTTTTTTTTGGTTTGGAGTCAGAGTGTCAAACAACATGGCTGTTGTTGGTAATGCAGCTCCATAATGAAGGTCTACTGTACTGTGAATGAAGGTGACTTATACATGTCCCGGGATAATGCTACAGGATCCAACATTTCACACTCTGCCAGACAAAAGTTCCCTGAGGATGGGCTCGAGCCCGAGTCAGAAAGCTTGTAAGACAAAACCTCTGGTCTTGGTGACCGACCCAGATTGGATCCTGCATCTACTGTACTATCCTAAGATGGAAGTAAAGAAAAATGCCCCCACACCATTGTCACAGTAGTGATGCTTCTATTGATGTATGGGACGTAGTGTTTATAAGTATATATACATTTATAATTAGACATTCATATTGATTTACATCCATATTATGGAGAAGTTTGTTTGATTAGATGATTATGGGCCATCGAGGTGATGCTGATTCTTAGCGATTTTTCTGGCCCTTCTGATCTGTTTTCATCACCACTTTAACCGAGTCCATTCACCTTACTCAAACAGTCCTTTTCTCTTTTGTTCCCTCTTTCCCAGTTTAGGGTTTTCTCCCTAAAGAGCTAAGTCTTTATCTGGCATGTTCAAAATATGATAGTTTGAGCTTGATCATTTGTGCCTGTCATGAGAACTCTGGGTTGCTTTGTTCAATTATCCTTTTGATAGAAATAGACATGTTTGTTTTTCACCGAAACCTGTGACTGCTGTAATATTTTAATGTGAATTATTTATGCAGCCTTAAAAATATCCATCGATCGTTTTGATGAGAGGCAAAGGGAAGTGTGATTTTTAAAGAGTTCCTGCAAACGAATCAAAGTTTGCTTCCGTGGATTTGAATTTTTATAGCCCCAAATTAAAAAAAAAAGTTAATGAAAGGGGGGTGGGAAATGAATATAACACACCAACTTTATCTGGAATTTATGGAACAAGTCTCGCAATAAAGTTCCTATTTTTGTGTGGTTTGGGGGGGGGTATGTGGGGGAGAGAAATCCATCAACCCACACAAAACTCTGGTAAGTTTGAATCATCTGGAAGCTTCTAAGAAACTAGTTTAGTCCTATGTTAATAGTGAATAAAGAAAACTCTCAGTGGTTTCTGTGGTTTTGCCAGCAGTGGCAAAAGGTTTGACTTCTAAAATAGATTTTTTTTCCCCCTCTACATTTTTTCCTGGACAAAGCTGATTTATCAAAGAGCTTCAGAAAACACATGTAGGGTTATAACTGGAGGAATTAATAGCAGAGACCTCCTTCTGCTGACACCAGGCAATCTATTAAACGGAGCAATTGAAGTAATGAGGACCATATATGATAAGCCAGAACCACCTGGGTTTTATTAAGCTGCCTTCTGCTTTGATCACAATATTATTTCAAGACTTGTTTGTGTTAAACTACTACAATTCCTTGTCATTCTTGTGATTTAGACCTTAGCTTAATATAATTCAGCAGAGGCCCACAAGAGGAAAAAGTAATATTTTAAAGCCAGCGTATGTTCTGATGAAGGGCAAGATCAGCAGTAGAGCTAACCCCAAAATAAACCAAATGGTTAAGACAGATTTTATACGAATGTACATGGTGTTGAGCATTGACTCAGAGCTTGTAGATCCAGGGCCACAAAGCAGTTCTGAGCACTGCCCCCAGAACGCCTCCCCCCAGTTAGAATTGGGTATCGATTTCTAATTTTGAATACACAGAAATTATTAATGCAAAACCGGCCAACAATCCTTTCACCTAATTAATGTCATTTCATCATAAATGAAATCAAGTATTTTTTCCTCCTTCTAGCTGTATTTATTTTGGAATGCAGTTCCAGACATACTACTGTTCACAAGGCAACTTCAGCTTTCATCCTGCCTGGAAAGTTTTGCACATCTCTGGCATTGTGGTTGAGAAGATACAACATTTCTTGCACATTTCCACCTATACTAGAAGTTCTTGTTATTTCCTGCTCATGGGTGACGTGTGTACCGTAGTAGGTTAGTGGGTTGCCCATTTGAATTCAAAGCTCTTTTTATATTGCAAAATTAGCATTCCCCTTTTGGGCTGCCACAGAGCTCAACTTTCTGCCCTCATATCCACATGAAACTTCCGGGTGAGAACATTTGTCAGTTTGGGTCTGGTATTAGTATGATGATGGTGCACACTTACACCTGGTTGGACTCTGGGTCAGACATGTGATATTCTCAAAGACTTGACCTGGAGGTGTTTATAGGCCTTGATGGGAAAAACCAAGCTTAGGTCTAATTCTAAGAAGACCAAATGGCTTTGCTTGTTTGTTTGCTGCATTGGTTTTGGGGATATTCTATATTTAGTCTTTAGTGGGATTGCACTTCTGTATGCTAGTCTGGAAGGGGGCGCGGTGGCTCAGTGGCTAAGATGCTGAACTTGTTGATCAGAAAGATCGGGAGTTCAGCAGTTTGAATCCCTAGCGCCACGTAACGGAGTAAGCTCCCATTACTTGCCCCAGCTTCAACCAACCTAGCAGTTCGAAAGCATGTAAAAAATTCAAGTAGAAAAATAGGGACCACCTTGGTGGGAAGGTAAATAGTGCTCCATGTGCCTTGGGCATTTAGTCATGCTGGCCACATGACCACGGAATCATCATCACACAGCACTGGCTCTTCAGCTTAGAAACAGAGATGAACACTGTCCCCTAGAGTTGGGAACAACTAGCATGTATATGCGAGGGGAATCTTTACCTTTATGCTAGTCTGGGGTGCAATCTGGGGTTCCTCCTGGACCTCACAGCTCCTGCTGGAAGAACAAGAGACAGCAGTGGCCAAGATAGTCTGCATGTGTACTTCTAATGTGTGAGTTGCACCAGTTCCTTGACTGGATGGCTTTTTGGATAGTTATTCAAGCCTCTATCATCTTGTGGTTGCACTATTGTGTTGTGCTCTACATGGACTTTCTTTGAAGACAATCCTTTAAAGTAACAACTAGCCCAGAATTTAGTAGTGTGGGTGGTAGTGGGCTTGTTTCAGTATGTGCACATGTCTAGCTGTTTCATGAGCTGCACTGGTTACCATTCACGTTCCAGATGTAATTCAAAATGTTAGCTGTTCCCTTTAAAACCCTTGATGACATTGGTTTGAGAGATATTCTGTCTTCAGACAGTCTTCCAATATTCATCAAGTGACTGGATGAGGTTGCTGGGAATTGTAATTAATCAACATCAAGAATACTATAGGCTTTATACAGGTTGCAGATTGTTTTTGGTATTGATTTTCTTGTTAAAAAAAGGTTGGTGGTTGTAGCTTCAAAGGCACACTCCCATTTATTTCTGGAACATGGGGAGTAGGAGGTTAACAACAATTTTGATGGTTCAGTCCCTGCAGTCCATCTTTTCCAGCGTTTTGTTTCTTGCAGTCTGGCCAACCAGATTATCTCTGGGTGCTTGCAAGCAGGAAACAGACACACTCCTCTCCTACTGTTGATCCTCTACACCAAGGGTGTCCAACCTTGGCAACTTTAAGACTTGTGGACTTCAACTCCCAGAATTCCTCAGCCAGCACAGTATTAATGGCTTTGTGTTTTGTTATTTTGAGGGGACAGCACATTTACACTGTTATACAAGCTGTATACTTACTACTTTACATTGTAGCCAAGTATCATTTCTTCAGTGTTGTCACATGAAAAGATATATTTAAATATTTACAAATGTGAGGGGATGTACTCTCTTCTGTGATATACTGTATGTGGATAATCTCACTTAAGGTAGCATGTACAGACTAAATAACACCTGTTACGTTTTAAGAATAAGTATGGAGAGAACCCTTTTTTCTTGATTGCGTCCTAAGGTCAGTTTTGCTACAGAATAGACAACTACACACTATAACCCAGGTATGTTTGCCCAGGTATTTCTAGACTGTGCTAATCCAGGAAGGCATGCGTGCTTTGTTATTATGAAGTTGGACTACTTCAACATGTCTGATGTGAGAATGTCCATGAAGAGCATCCAAAACTGAGATTTAGACATAGACTTCACAAGCAGAGTTTACTGACAGGAGCCCTGCCATAAAATTGCATTGTAGTGAGTATCTTTGATGATGTAAAGTGTAAATAATCTCCTAATAAGGAATGCATTTGAGCACTTGGTTGATTTTGTTTTACTATGGAAAAATAATAATTTCGTGAAACAGATCTTTGCTCTTCTTATGTGCCTGTGATATTGGTTGTGTTCTCATCTGGGAGGTGCTAATGGAAGAGTCATAAGTATTCCTAATTCAAAGAAAATATATTCATTGCAATTTTACTGGAACTTGAGAAAATGGGTTAATATTTGAATTAAATCATTTAATTTGACCATGCTTCCTGAAATGAGTTGTCTTTGTTTCTTGTCATGCAGTGTTGCAGATCAGGGTGCCAAGGATAATCAGGTGGTATATTCAAGTGACTAAGTTGAGGGTGTGTGGTTTTTCCTTTTATGATCTGTTCTTAGCACAATGTGACATGTAGTTAATTTGCCAATAAAAATCTTTTTCTAAATGAAGGTTCTCAAAGATATAAAGCTGTGCCTTTGTTAATAGAATTTGTAATTAGCAGGTGGGTGGGCGGATTATATCTGCTCCAGAATTTTCAAAGAAGGAAAAACTTATATAAAGAAATGGCAATCTGGTTTACCATGATTGTTCCATGCATTGTCATAAGCTCAAACCTAAACAATCTCCATTGTGACTTGCTGCATCCTGTGAACAAGCTTCAAAACATTCTAGCTCAGGGGTGTCAAACTCATGGCGGTATCACGTGACGTATCAAGACTTTTTCTCCTTTGCTAAACCAGGCAGGGGCGGAGCCAGCACATGACGCATCCGGCCCACGGGGCGCAGGTTTAACAGCCTGTTCTAGCTGAATCACTCAAACTACCCAGTGGCTGGGGTTGTTATTTACCTCACGTTACATTGTATTATTTGTATACACTTTACATTGCTTTATTTGAAAGTATTATTTACATTCAAGTTACATTGTAGCCAAGTTATCCTTCAAGTTACTAGGATGTTTTTCTAGGTTTAATATTGAGTGTTGCAGGAATCTGTGTATGTTGTTCAGTATGTTGTTGGACTACCATTCCCACAGCATCTATTAGCCCTCATAGCTAGATTTCATAAATATTGACTTCTGGTGATATCTACCATGAAATTCCAGCCTGCCACTGAAGAATCTGTTCTCCTAGTATTTACCTGTGTGTTACCTGAGATCACATGGGCAAGTGATATATGTTATAACTCCTTGGAATAAAGGCACCATTGGTGTCTGATCAATATGATTGACTGTAGAAATGATGACTGA
Source organism: Myanophis thanlyinensis (assembly GCA_017656035.1). Lineage (NCBI taxonomy): Eukaryota > Metazoa > Chordata > Lepidosauria > Squamata > Homalopsidae > Myanophis > Myanophis thanlyinensis. The sequence goes on along the minus strand of JAEANM010000420.1, from coordinate 554 downwards.
ATTAACTTCAGGTACTTGCAATGAATGTCAAAATTTGCAATAATAATTTTTTAATTTTATTGCTTTTAAAATAATAAAAAGAAAAAAATAATACATTGTGCATTGTCAAAGAGAAAAATACACATAGAAAGTGCTTTAAAAAATAAAAAAATACAACAAAGTAAAAAATCCAGCATGATACATCATTTTAACAGTAAACAGTTATAATTTTATATATCAGTGACTTCTCCAATGAATTTTGCATGCATGACATGGACAAAGTAAATCAAGACTGTCAATGTTACAAGTAATACACCCCATTCAATAAGAACTCTGAGGCAGGCAGATTCCTGAAAGAGCATTTTATTGGGACATATCAAATTGGCAACTTCTTGGTTGGAAAACCAGCTCTAAATTCTTGCCAGTTTTTACACCCAATTAAAAGTAAACTTTGTCGCTTCCCTCCAGAGTCCAGTCCAGTCACATGGTCAGCTGCGTCCCTTTCTGGATCGGGGTGCCCTTCGCACAGTCACTTCTGCCCTGGTAACCTCCCATCTGGACTATGCCAATGCTCT